>CAIGRK010087634.1:0-16837 GCA_903798315.1 Fraxinus greggii
TTGAGTTTATTTGATGCATGTTGATTTCCTTCTATTGTGTGATAATGTGTTATGCATGCATCATATTTATTAGCAAACTCGATAGAATATACAAAGTCAAGGTTCAAGTCAAATGATACCTAGTCTGGATTTTTTTACTCGAGAATAATATTTACGCTTATTTATTTATTTAACATGGGGGATTGTTAAATATATATATCGAATATATTGTTTGAAAAAATTAATTAAATTTGGATAGTCAGCTGAGTGATAAAAGTGTGAAAATTATGTGGGAGATCGATGGTTCCAATCACACTCCACATGAATATTTAAAATCTACGTTGATTAATGTTGACCTCAAAATATGCTGCCAGCAGATGCCCAACCCACTTGTGCATGCACAAGCTAGATCCAACACAAATACAGTTCAATGGTCGGGACCACTCCAAAATTGGACGTGGGAGTAGCTTGATGACACGAGACATTTCCGTTCGGGTTTTGGCGGGATATTCGGGATACGATTGTATAATAATAACCAATCATTATGAACTTAGATTCAAGATTGATCAATATAGGAGAACAAATCAATATGCTTCAAGTATTTAAAGTTGCATTAGTCTTCAATTGTTACATGATTGGGGTATTTATAGTATTACAAATGGAATGGTGACCCTTAGATGAAATTACACATGGCCTCTTCTCCTCGCTCGAAACATCAAATCCTAGCCATCATGTTGACTTTCCCAGCTTTATAAAGTATTTAATACTTTTACATCCTACTGACAAGACAAGACACAAATATACCCTTTACAAAAGTCATACCAATCATTCAAATAAGATTTCTATAATAAATTCAAGATCTTTGCACGTGTGCCGTCACTAGCTCGGAAGAGCCTTGGGCCTTGGCTACCTCGGCATGTCTATCTTGGATTAGTAATGGGCCTAAAACATTTTCCCAGGGCCTTGTTGGAGGGGGTCCACAACTTCACTGGGTCTGCCACATGGCAATGCTAGTAGCAAGTCATAACAATAGCCCCCCATGTCCATATGTAATTATTTATGTTATGCATGGACTTTAGTAATAAATGAAGTACCTTCTTGGGTATCACAAAAAGCTTTAAAAATTTTTGATTAATCATGCTAGTCCCCCAAGTCCATGCATAGGTGTTTATACTGTGCGCGGAATTGATAGTTGATTTAGAATTGACTCACTTCAAAATAAAGAATACCGAATTGCCGAAGTTAATGAATGAAAATAGCTGGATTTGTTTTGAAGCTGAGGCAGAGAAACGCTGAACTACTTAGGCTGATTCACTTTGAAAATAGCTAAATTTATTTTGAAGCTGAGGCAGGGAAATGCTGAACTTCCGAGGCTGATTTACTTTAAAGATAGCTAAATTTCTTTTGAAGCTGAGGCACAAAAATGCTGAACTACCAAGGTTGATTTACTTTGAAGATAGCTGAATTTGTTTTGAAACTGAGGCAGAGAAATGTTGAACTGTCGTGGCTGATTTACTAGCGATCGACATTGATATTGGTGCTAATGATTAGACAATTTCTCACGTTTCCAAGATGAGACAGCTGAAGTGGTACAACTTTCGAAACATGTATGGCCATCTCATTAAATGCGCAATGATGGCTACACATTTTTGCAACAATGAATAACACACTGAGGCAGAGGTGTCATAGTCATGAATTAATCTGAGGCATAGGTGAAATAAATTATTTGAATTCCACGGCTTAGACGTGTTATAAGATTGGACGCTTTGGATGAAATGGGCCTCGATCCAATGGTTGGGATTGATTCCTTTTTCATATAAAATGCAAAACTCTTGTCATTTTGAAACTTTTTCCTCTGCAAAATCATTCGATTTCTCTCAAGTGTTTCGAAATCGCCAAACCTTTTCTGGCTTTCTCAGTCCCCTGGTACACTTTTAGAACTCATCTCCTCTAGGTATTTTCTTGTGAAATTATTTTCACAACTCTCACCAATTTCGAAAATCTTCCTCGTTTCTATTTCTTCTGTAATGGATTTTGGGGCATCGATATATGTTACAGTCACTAGGCTTGGGAAGGATTCCATGTCTGGGGTTTGAAAGAATGGTATACTATGATGAGTGAGGAACCTATAGATTATGAAGTAGGTTGGGGCTGCCAAAATCCCTTCTGTCATGACTTCCACAAAACTAGCCAAGCTTAGGCATAAATTTAACATCCCCCATTACATAGAAATGCTAGTGCTCGAGGCCCATAAGTGTGCATGTTTTTCGAGGCTCAGTTGCGTTGCAGTAAGTGAATTCCTGTTAAAAGTAAGAATGTGTCTACCCCTGTACCCCTTTTTTAGGGTGGTGTTGAGGACCTTCATGTTGGCTCTTACCCTGGTCCTTCCAAATGGGTGGAGCCAAGTGGTTATGTCTTACTTCCTGTCGAAGGAAGTGTCACTGGGCAAGGACATGCCTTTGCGTATCTTCCAAGCCCTCTTCCAGGCCAGGGTTTTAGGAAAAGATGACTCCAAAGGGTGGTATTACCTCAACCCCTAGGGGCTCGTGCTCCCTTTGTCATGGGACTTTCTTCATCCATTAAAGGTTAGAATGAGTCCTGTTTCTGGGTTAGGGGTAGGAAGCAGATGGTGGAGGGAGACAATATCCCAGATTGCATAGTACCAACCCAGTACTAAGAAGCACATGAGTGTATCACTCTACACACTTTCAATTTATTGTTTGTACCTTATACTAATCAATGTCTTGTTTACAGATTCAGGGATAGTGTGGCCACCATTTTAAAGGCCACGAGGTGGAGTGGAAAGTGAGTGAAGATATTTATAAATGATCTTCGAAGCTTCAGAGCTTCGACCACCTCATCGACTGAAGTAGATACTTCATAGATTTTGGACTGATGACCTCCAGATGTATGAAACTCTTTTACTTGCTTTCATGTTCTTTTTGTGGGCTTCTAATCTTCTTTTTGGTATCTGTAGATAAGTTTGCAAAGAAGGAGTACCCTACTCCAGATGTGGCCACCGTTTTAAAGGCCACAACAGACATTGGTAGTAAGGCCCTAAAGCCATCATCCTCAGGCACTAAGGGTGTGAGGGACAGGTTGGAGCACCTTAACAAGGAGCACATTGAGAAGGGTGCAGAGGGAGAGGTGCCAGAAAGGCCCCAATAGAGTGAACAGATAAAGGAAAGGGGAACGTGGAGGAGCCCCAAAAGAAGGAAAAGTTGGTTCACATTGGATGGGATTCAGTGAAGTTCAGGACTACTATGTCCCACCTCAAAAAAGATATTCCCCACCGAGCTCATGGAGTCCCGATAAAGTCGGTGAAGGTGGAAAAGGTCAATAAGGCCAATGAAGATGCTGAAAGGGAGGAAGCCTAGGCTTCTGAGGCTTTAAAGAGGTCCCCTGCTGAGAAGATGTCGGGAAAAGTATGGCGGTTCCTAGCGAGGTGCGATGAGAAGATTGCCCCGTATTGTTGAAGTATTGCCACCTGAGGTCTGAGGAGCAACGAAGAACTTTTATATATATGGACGGACCGATGGCAGCTGCATGTGTCCACCTGTGATGCGGTAGACCTTACTTCGGCACTTGTAAGTCAAAGTACCAAGGCTTTTGGAGTGACCCTCGAATGTCAAGAAGTTTTATCTGACAATCAAAGGAGAAATAAGGCGTCGGTGGATAAACTCGCTACACCCGAGGAGGAAATGAAGTAAATTCTAAGGCATAGTTGCTGAGGGCCTAGTGAGCTGAAGATGAGGCGAAGCTGACTTCTACCTTAGATGAGATAGAAGCTTTGAAAAAGGAGGTTTATGAGTCTTAGTGCAAAGTAGCCTCTTTAACCAAGAGATTGAGACCTCTAATAATCATCAGAAGTTTACAGCCGAAGCTTTGGAGAAGGCAAACCTTGAGCTTGCTAGGTGCAAGGATGCCAACCAGTTTATGAGGGATAAATAAAGTACTATGTGGATGAGGTAAAGAGGGCTGAAGCTGAGGGCCAATAGGCTGGTAAAGAAGTGGTCAATCATTATATTGCTAACTTCCATTTGACTAAAGAGTACCAGTGGTTCTTTATCTATTGGCAAAGGTTCACTTATGCCAAGGTGGTAGGAAGGGTGGAGGAGTTTTACCCTAAACTCGACGCGTCTGAACATAGGGCAGATTTTATGGATGAAGTGCTTCAGACCCCTGCTGAGGAAGCTGCTCAAGATCAAGAGGAAACTCTTGCTGAAGAAGCTTCAAGTTAAGTAGCAATTGAAGCACCCACCAACGAGGTGTTGGTACCCTAGCCACCTCAACAGTAGTATAGTTTATGTTCACATTTTGTTATGGCTATGCCAGCCACGTATAGTTAATTCTTTAATGAATGGAGCTTTTGCAAGTCCCTTACTGCTTTCCTTGTTATTTTACTATTTCCAAGTAAGACAACCTCATCATATAATTAAATAATTTGAACAAACTGCTCAAGTAACAATTAAATAATTGTCTTCTCATTAGACTTCAAAGTACCTCCTTCTCAAATTATAGTTGAATAACTTGGCTGAAGGATTTTAACTGTTCAACTTGATTTGTAAAACTGTGTAAACTTTTGACTTAGAAAATTTAAATCAATGGCATCTTCAAATTTTGCTGGGGATAATATAGATCTGAGTGAGTTGCTGGCTAAAATGGGGGTTCAAATCAAGTTACACGATAGAGTAAGTCTGAGCCATTCAGTCTGGGCAAAGTGTGCTGCCTTTTGGGGAGGGTAAGGGAAACAACAAAATAGCCTGGGATAGCCAAGATTTCTTCCTCTGTCAACCTGACCCACTTAGCCAATCTTAGGGAGAAATACTGTATACCATATAACATCGAACTCCTTTATACCACTCCTAATGAGCGAGCTTGCTATCCAAGGCTGGATTGTGTCGCCATCAGCGAGTTTCTTCTAAAGGCTGGGCTTCACCTACCTTTACACCCATTCTTTAGAGCCGTACTTAGGTTGTATGGGCTGGCCCCCAGCTAGGTCATCCCCAATACTTGGGGCCAATTAGTTGGGACCTCTTATGGAAGGAAACTTCTCTTGGAGAGGACATGTCTTCCAAACTGTATTTCAACCCTGGGTTCTGGGGAAAGGGAACTCAAGCAGGTGGTATTCCCTCTATCCATGGGGGTCACATTCTCCCTTTGTCCCTCCTCCATCAAAGGATGGAAGGAGATGTTGTTTTGGGTAAGGGATTAATGGTAGGAATGTGAGGAAGATATTGTCCCTCACGTGAAAGTTCCAACCTCTTACTCCGAAGTCCATGAATGTTTTATTTGTTCTTTTACTTCTCCAATTTAATAACTTCAATGCTAACATTCTTTTTGTTGTGTTGTAGGATCAGTTGAGTGCTTCAAATTGATTGAGAGTGATTGGGAGACCTTGACAAACATATACCGCTGATCCTCTTCCTTGTGAGATTTCGATCGCTTAATCATTTTAAGAAGATTTTTTGAACAATTTTGCTTGATGGCTAGGAGAGGTACTGCTTCTTTTTCAACAAAATATCTTTATTGACCTGTAAAATTGTTGCTGACCTTGTTGCTTGTTTTTGCAGAGATTTTTGAGAAATAGAGACTCTCCACTCCGAATATGACCACTATACTTGCTACTGCCTCAACCTTCGATAAAAAGGGTTTGAAGCCCTCATCTATAGAGGCCAAATAGGTGAGGAACCAAGTTGAAAGAGTTTGTCAAGAGGTTGGTAGTGGAGTGAAGAGCTGGCTCCTAAAGGTCTTGCACTACTTCCTCCAGAAATTCGAACTACATCTACTTTTTACAAGTGCTGGATGAAGAGGTGGTAGAACTTCATTGAGACAACGGCGTTGTGGATGTATTTGCCACGATGGTTAGCTAGGTGGGGAGGGCCTTTGGTGTCACCATAGAGGCTAAAGCCCTCTTTAAAAATCTTCAATCAAAAAGTAGAGAGTTTGTTAATAAAGCCTCTTAGGATAAGGAGGCTGCCAACAAAGCCAAAGCACAGGTTGAAGCTTTGAAGAAGAAGAGTGTTGAGGAGAGACATCCAGCACCTACCAACTATTGGTAACCGAGGCCTTAGAGAAGGCCATAAAGAAAATGGTACTTTAAAGCAGCAAATGGGGAGCTAAACTCTAAAGTGGCTTAATAGAAAAAGTGGAGATGGCTCAACAAGAAGCGGAGTATGTCAAAGATGATGTTGAAAGCACTTCCTTGTGAACATCCATTTGACTAAGGCATACCAAAGCTTTGCGAAATGCTTGCAGAGTTATACCTACATAGAGACAGTGGAGTGGCTTGATGTGAACATCCAGGGCATTGACGCTTCTGAATTAAGATTGGTATTCCTTGAAGAGGATGAGTAGGAGCCTCAGACTCTGGTAGAGGATAGCTAAGTAATTGAAATCAAGGATAGTGCTACTAAAGAAGCATCTGAAGTAGTGGTGCCCAATGCAATAATTCCATTTGTAGCTCTCTCTCCCCCACCTATATAGATAATATATTTTCTTTTTCTTCTTTGTATTTTCTATGTAATTAACTTCAACGCACCTTTGTAAGTTTTGTTATTAATGAAACTCTTTGTTCATAGACTGATGCTTCTTTTTTCCTTTTGTTCATACTACCTCTATTTAAGTTGTAGTGATACTTTCAAACATAGCTCAAGGTATTTCCACTCCAATAATAAGATCAAACTTTATTAACTTCATACATAATATCAAACTCATAATATCAGACCTATACACATAGGACCTCAGTAACATCGAACTTACAATAATATCAAGTTATACTTTTGCATAAGTGTTGAGATCACCTTTATTAATTTCAGAACCTAAGCACTTCAATGATGACATCAAATTGAAGCCCTCAACCACTTCAGACTTTATTCAAGACTTCATTGGTAGTTTGCTTGCCTTATTTCCTTGAAATGTGGTTGGATGGTTTGCCCATGCTAGGGCTTCTTTAACAACTTTTCCTATTAGAGGCATATGTCACTTCACGAGTATAGAAGTGGTACATTTTAGGTCCAATTCTCCACTGAAGTGCCCATGTGTCTCTTCATAGGGACTGATCATCTATAAAGAGGCTTTCCTTTTGACTTTTTTCAAAAGGAGGTACTTCATTAATTTCAATGAACTTACCTTAAAATTAAGAACAATTTTATCTTACAAAGTTTAATAATTTCCCTAAAAGTGACGTCGAGTAGTTTGCCCACACTGGGGTTTTTTTAAGAAATTTTGTTGTTAAAAGCACGTGCAACACCTTGTGAGCATGGTCCGTCTTAGGTTCCACCTCCTCGTCAAAGTGCCCAAGCGTCTTTTCATAGGAATGGGTCATCTTTGAAGTGGCTTCCCATTTGACTGTTGTCACTAGGAGGTGTTTTTTACTAATTTTAACTTGCGTAGAATATTATTTTACTTTTTTTAAGATCGCGATCTATTTTTCCTGAACATGGGGTTGAGTGGCTCACCCATGCTGAGGCTTCCTTAACAACTTTTGTTGCCAAGGGAATGTATAGCACTTCGCGAGTAAGAGATGGTCCATTTTATGATCAAGCTCTTTCCCGAAGCAGTCACGCTTCTCTGCATAGGGACGGTTTGCCTATGCAAAGGCTTTTTCTAGGACTTGTCTCAAGTCCTTGTAAGGCATTTTAATGTACAAATAATTTCATAAAATTTGATTTCAATAAATCAAGAACCATACAAGATGGACACTTACATCATTACTGGTAATACTTTCGTAGATTTTCTACATTCCATGGATAAGGTTGTGCCTTTCCATCCATATTTTCAATTCTATAGGTTCTAGGCCGAACCTCTTCCTTAATGTGGTAGGGGCCTCCCAGTTGGAAGGGTTCCTACACCATGTTCTTTGGAAGATAAAAAGACCCTTCAGAGCACCAATTCATTCAAATGGAATGACTTCTTTTTTACTTTGGAGTTGTAATACCTGGTCATTTTCCACTGATAAATAGTCAATTTTGCTTGAGTATCACCCCTTCTTTCTTCAAGGAGGTCTAGTCCACATCTTCGTATTTCGTCATTAGATAATTCTGAATTCGACGAGGTGAGGGTAAACCTACTTACACTGGTCTCATAACCTAAACCCATAGGTCATAGAAAATGAGTATCTCTTATAGTAGTTCTGCTTCTCGTTCGTATGGCCCAAAGGATCTATGGCAACTCATCGACCCAGGCCCCTTTTAAGCATCAAATTTTCTCTTCATTGTATACTTGATCGTCTTGTTGACATTTGCCTAGGATGATGTGGGGAGGAAAAATATTTTTTGATGCCCAATTCCTTGGCCTTCGTGATTTTGGCTAGTGGTTTAGCTTCTACCTACTTGGTGAAATAATCAATGGCGACAATTGCGAAGCTAGAGTTTCCTCTTCCTTTGGGAAGAGGTCCTATAAGATCGATTTCCCATTTTACAAATGGCCAAGGGCTAGATACAACATTCAACTCTTGAGAAGACTATATTTTGAATAGTGGTAAAGTGTTGACATTTGTCACATTTTCTAACAAATGGCTGCGCATCCTTTTTCAAGGTGGGCCAGTAATATCCCTGTCTTAGTACCTTCTGTGCTAAGGATCACCCTCCAGTGTGGTTCCCACATACCTCTTCATGTATCTTCTAGAGTGCATAGTCTACATGCCCTCTTCCAATGCATCTGAGGAAAGGCAGTGAGAACTCACGTTTGTACAGTACATCATCTTGCAAGACGAAGTGGGCAGCTCTTCTCCTGAGCTTCTAAGCCTCCTCCTTTTCAGGGGTTAGGTCTGCTCTTTGATGAAAGATATTATAGGCTTCATCCAAGCTGAGGTGTCCTCGACCCACATAATTGCCTTGCCAGTGACGATGGAAGGTCCAAAAAGATATTCTTTACTGCTTGCCAATTTAGACAGTGCGTCGACATGGACGTTCTCAATGCGTAGGATTTGTACCAGTTCGAAACTTTCAAAGGAAGGGATGAAGTTCATGACCAATTTCAGATATGCTGCCATATACTTATCCATGGCTGAAAAATTACCATGAACTTGACTTACCACTAGCTAGGAGTCACTGCTGATGACGAGCATCTTTATTTGCATTTCCTTGGCCTACCTTAAGACAGCGAGGAGGGCCTCATATTCTGCTATATTGTTGATGGCTTTGAAACCAAATCTTACAGTACAAGTAAGCTTACGTCCCTCTAGACTGATTAAAATAACCCCAGCTCCTGACCTTGTCTCTCCTGGGGATCCATCAACTGAAAGGTTCCCAAGTTGGAGGTTCAACGAGTTCCATCACTTTTTCCATTTCTGGAATGGGGTGAATTTTGCGACAAAGTGTGCAAGGGTCTGGCCCTCGATGGCCGCTGTTGGTTTAAAAACAAGGTCAAACTCGTAAGTTCCACAGCCCACTTCAGCAACCTTCCTGAAGCATCATGCTTCTGCAACACCTATTTGAGGGGGAAGTTCGTCAGCACATATATACTATGGCTTGGAAATATGGCCTCAATTTTCTTGGGGTTGTTACCAAAGATAGGTCTAATTTTTCCATGTCTAAATAGCGAGTTTCTGGTGCTAAAAGTGCTTTGCTGACGTAGTATACGAGCAGCTGGTGATTATCCTCACTGCTAGGTACAATTGTAGTGGCTCGTGGTCCCTGTGTTCGGAGAGGAGAGAAGCCTATCCCAAGTGCTTTTTCAGCTCTTGTAAGGCTGTCTTACATTCCTCTGTCCACTGGAACTTGCTACCTCCTTTGATGATTTTAAAGAAAGCCAGGTACTTGTTTGTTGCCTTAGATATGAAGCGATTCAAGGCTACTACTCATCCAATGAGGCTCTATACCTCTTTCGATTTTTGATGTGACCTCATTTCAATCAAATCTTTGACTTTTTCAGGGTTTGCTTCAATGCCTATTTGGTTGATGATGTAGCCCAAGAACTTTCCTGAAGAAACTCCAAATGCAAACTTTAAAGTTTTGAGCTTCATTTGATATCTTCTCAGAATTTGGAAGGTCTCATTAAGGTTGTTAACATGATCCCTTGCCTTTAGGCTCTTTACTAGCATGTCATCGACATAGACCTCCATGGTTTTTCCAATAAAGTTGGCAAACATTTTATTGACAAGTCTTTTGTAGGTACCCCCGACATTTTTCAACCCGAAAAGCGTGACTTTGTAGCAATAAAGAACCTTATCTGTGATGAAGAATGTATGCTCTTCATCTGCTGAGAACATAAGAATCTGATTGTATCCAGAATCTGCATCCATGAAGTTGACAAGTTCATGTCTAGCTGTTGAATCCACAAGTTGGTCTATTCTGGGAAGTGGGAAGCTGTCTTTAAGACATGATTGATTTAGATTTGAAAAGTCAACGCAAATCCTCCACTTCCCATTGTGCTTTTTGACCAACACTGTGTTTGAGACCTATATTGATTCTCGGATTAAACCATTGTCAATTAGCTCCTTAACTTCATCCTTCAGAGCCTCGTATCTCTTAGGATTGAGAGCTCTCTTTTTTTGCCTATGCGCTACAACCTTTGGGTCGATGTTCAAATGGTGGCAACTGATCTTAGGATCAATACCTATCATGTCGCCATGTTATCAAGATTTTTTTAGTAAGAAACTTTCCAGCTCCTCCTTTGCTTCTATTATCAGATTTCTTCCAACCTGCAGGTGCTTGGAAGGATCTAGTGGATCTACTGGGAAGCTCTCCAACTCCTCCATAGGTGCTGTTTGAGGTTCACAATCAATGATGCGAGGATCTAGTTCCTCCAAGTTAATTGCTTCTTCAGCTGCCATTACTTCTTTAGGGATTTGTATGACTCAAAGAGAGACTTTTCCTCTCGTGTTAAATAAATTTTAGTTATATATGCCATGTAAATTGTATTCCATAGAAGATGCTCTAATGGGATAGGAGGTGGCTCATAAAACCCACAATCCCTTAACGAAGAAGAATGGTTACAATGAGTTTTCTGACCTGATGCCTATTTGTTGATTAAAATGTATTTTGTGATCTTACGCGGATTTGTTTTCTCTCTACTTCCCATAAAAATAATGAGGCTTATCCTAATATTCTTTATATAGAGAATATATTAGAACAACCTACTTAAATGTGTAAAGTGTCAACTATACCCCTAAAATAAAAATAAACAGCATAATTAGGCTCCGCATATTCATCATAATAAATAATATTGAATACATAGAATAGCTAATAAATCACATTTATTTTATACAACCATAAACAGAATTTAAGTAAATAAAAATAGTACTCGCTTTCAAGGTACTACTAAAATCTTTGACTTGCTCGGAACCTTTCAAGATGCTATTCCCGACCTCATGAGTTGGGACTTGCTTCTTCTATTTGTTAACGAGGGTGCAAGGTCACTTTTAGATGAACACATTCATGCTTATCTAAAAATTACAATCTTGACATCCATTTGACATATCTCATAAACAAAATATCTAGCAACAGATAAGAGAATTCAAGTAATTCCACACGGCGGGATGTAGTTTAAAAGGAAACTACAAGAAAAACTGTTGCAGAAGCAAATGGATCTTAGCTAGCAAAACAAATGTTGTTGGAAATGAAGAGTAAATTCAAGAAACCTAGCATATGGTGTCGCTAAAGCCAACAAATTAGCTAAATCTCTTTGATCTTACATAGTTTAGGCAAGCGGCCAATTATTTCGATTATTAAGTTAAACTTATCCATTTTGTCTCGAGCACTTTATTACTTTATATCTTTTATACGTTATCTAATCTATTATATTTGGTAAGAGGATGCAAAACAAAGAAAATGAACTCGTGTGATGTGAGCACGGAGTCGAGCACGTCAAAGTCAAGCCCGGGAAATGATCTGTTGATTATCGAAGGAGGTCCGATGACACAGTCAAGAGCAAAGCGGGTGAAAAAGGCGATGTGATTGCTTGCTCAAGCTATGGTGGACGAAATATCGAAGTTAACAAGCCAATGAACAACTTTGATGAATGGGTCGATAGCCGAAACCAATTAGAGTATCGTGTTGCAACCAACGAAAGAAGGGGCTGAGGACCGCATGCCTTTATACCGAGACCAAAGAAAGAATTTTCATTTGATCTATGTAACCGCATAGAGTTACACTATGCGGCCACATAGTTCATTTTGGGCACGGATTTTTCCAATTTTTCGCATAATCTTCTAAATAAGTTAAAACTATTTTATGGAATGTTTTTATATTTTTAAGGCTTAAATTCCATATTTAGCTAGGTTTTATGAATTCTCTATAAATAGGACTCATTCTTTTCATTGTAACACACAACATTATTATTGAGATTTATTGAGAGTCAAATTTGCTTTTGAATTCTTGTTCTTCATTGGACAAATTACGAACTTATCAAGATTCTTCTTGTGGCTTTCAAATCAACCGGGTGAGATGCTCAGGGTCAACATATCATTTGCGTATTATTGGTAATTTTGATTCGTTATTTTCAAATCAAATCCAAAACTTACATAACTTGGACTTTCTTGGGTTCGATTTCAACGAGTTTTCGTAGTTCTTCGCTACATGGGTTCACATCAGTTGGTATCAGAGTTTAAACTTCAAAATCAAGGTTATATCATTTTCCTTTTTCGTTTGAGTTTTTATTTCCTTTTTCTGCGTTCTTTGCGTTCTACTATTTAAGTATAGGTAATTTTTCATCAAAAATTCAAAAGTTGTTTTTGTGCTCACTTTGTGTCCAAATCAACTTTCGTTTTCTTTGCTTATGTCATAGTTGATCTGAATAAAAAATCCGAAAATTCGAAAAATTCTGTGAAAAGTCAAATTTAAAAATATTGTATGTTGTTATTATTTATCTCGAAAATTGCCGGTCAATTACGTCATCTATTGTTTAAAATTCAAGAACCATTTTCTTGGATTCAAATTTCATTCCAATCATTCAATTCAATTTATTTTCTTTCTTGAGTCTTCAAAATTTCAAAAAAATAAAAAATCTCACTCAAAACCCCTAATTTGAATTGTACGAGAAAGGCCAAATAATTCGAGGCAGAGTAGTGAGATCAATAGAGGAGAAAGGCCAAATTGAGTGATACATGAGCGAATATTCGTGAGACATAAATAAATTTTAGATTTAGGAAGTCTGACACGGATAGATCAACACCAGGCAGAAACAACAACCAAACTACGTGGCATTGTTCTCTTCTTCTCTGCAGTGACGATGCCTTTTTCTCTTTTCTATGCCGATCAAAACCTTTGCCATCGTAAGCATTGGTACAACATCGATCTTAGATATAAATAAAATGAGGGGGAATGTGGCACTTAAATCAAGCCAATACTGAGTGCGAGCAATTTCATGACAAGCCAATAATAGCATTAGGAGTCGTTATTCTACTGGTTTCCATCGACCATTGTCTGAAACAATTGAATGGGGAATTGCGAACTTGTAAATGATTTTTTCTAGAGAAACTTCGAAGTATTGGCCTCAGTAATTTCAACAAAGGGTCCGGCCTCTACCCACTTGGTGAAGTAATCAATGGCGACGATTGCGAAGCTAGAGTTTCATCTACCCTTAGGAAGGGGCCTATAAGGTCAATCCCCGTTTAGCAAATAGCGAGGGGCTGGATATAATGCTTAGCTCTTGGGAAGACTGCCTCTGAATTATGGCAAAACGTTGATACTTATCACATTTTCTGACAAACTATTGTGCATCCTTTTTCAAGGTAGGCTAGTAGTACCACTGCCCTAACACTTTATGTGCTAATGACCATTCTCCTATGTGATTGCCACAAACCCCTTCATGGATCTCTCAAAGCACATAATGGTTTAATCTCCCCCTATGCATTGAAGTAAGGGTAGGGAGAACCTCCCATTTATACAACACATCATCTTGGAAGATGAAGTGAGCAAATAGTCTTCGGAGCTTCTGTGCCTCCTCTTTTTCAGAAGGCAATGTCTGGTCCTTGAGGAAAATATGATCGGCTTCATCGATAAAGGAGTATCTTTGACCCCACATTACCTCTTTGCCAATGGTGGTGGAGGGTTTGGAAAGATGCTCTATGGGCACTATAGTGAGCAGCTCAGAATCTCTACTACTTGCCAACTTCGAAAGGGCATTGGCAGGAACATTTTCTGAATGTAATATTTGTATCAACTCAAATCTTTTGAAGGCGGGAACAAACTCCATAACCAATTTCAAGTACGTGGCCATAGACTTATCTCTAGCTAAAAAGTTGACATGAACTTGACTTACTACCAGCTGGGAATCACTGCTGATTAATAGCCTCTTTGTTTGCATTTCCCAGGCTAGTCTGAGGCCAGCGAGGATGACTTCGTATTCTGTAGCATTATTGGTGGCTTTGAAGCTGAATCTTGTAGCACATGTAAGCTTATGTCTTTCTGAACTGACAAGGACCACTCATGCTCCTGATCCCGTATCTCCGATGATTCGTCGGTGAAAAGGCTCCATGTAGGAGGTTCGACTCCATTCTCTCTTTCATTTCTGGAACATGGGTGAACTCTAACACAAAATTTGCTGGGGTATGTCCTTTTATGGCAGCCTTTGGTTTGAACACGATGTTGAACTCACTGAGTTCCATAGCCCATTTTAGTAATTTCCCTGAAGCGCCGGGCTTTTGCAGCACTTGCTTAAGAGGGAAACTGGTTAACACATGTATGGTATGAGTAAAAAATATTTCCTTAATTTCTGGGAGGCTATCCCCAAGGAGAGTGCTAGCTTCTCCATGTCTGGATAGTGAGTCTCACCGGCCAAAAGGGCTTTGCTTATATAATTAATAGGTAGCTGGTGACCATTCTAATCCCTAATTAGGAGTGAACTGATAGCCTCAATGGTTACTGCCATGTACAACTATAATGGCTCGTCAGCTTTAGATTGGAGAGGAGGGGGCCTATCCCAAGTGCTTCTTTAGCTCTTGTAAGGCTACCTCACATTTCCCTGTCAATTGGAACTTATTTCCACCTTTCAAAGTTTTAAAGAAAGGCAGGCACTTATCTGTGGCCTTAGAGATGAAGCGATTCAATGCAGTTATGCGTCTAGTGAGGCTCCGCACCTCTTTTGGCTTCTGAGGTGACCTCATATCTATCAAAGTTTTGATCGTCTTAGGGCTGGCCTTAATGAATCTCTAGTTGAAAATGTAGCCCAGAAACCTTTCAGAAGCAACTCCAAAGGTGCACTTTAAAGGATTGAGCCTCATTTTGTACCTTCTTAATATTTGAAACATTTCATTGAGATGATCAACATGATCCCTTTCTTTTAAACTTTTCACCAGCATGTCGTCCACGTAAACCTCCATGAATTTTCCAATAAGGTTAGCAAGCATTTTATTGACAAGTCTTTGGTAGGTAGCTCCAGCATTTTTCAACCCGAAGGACATGACCTTGTAGCAATAAAGGCCTTTGTCTGTAATGAAGGACGTGTGTTCTTCATTTGCTGGGAGCATTGGGATCTGATTGTACCTAGAATATGCATCCATGAAGTTAATAAGTTCATATTCGGTAGTCAAATCTACAAGTTGGTCTATCTGGGAAGTGGGAAGCTGTCCTTAGAACAAGCTTAATTGAGGTTTAAAAAGTCCACGCAAACCCTTCACTTGCCATTTTGCTTCTTGTCCAACACGAGGTTAGAGATCCACTTTGGATACACTGACTCCCATATAAAACGGTTTTCGATCAACTTCTTAACTTCATCTCTCAGGGCCTCGTATCTTTTTGGGTTGAGGGCTCTCATCTTCTGCCTATGTGGTGTGGCATTTGGATCAGTGTTCAATCTATGGCAACTGACCTTTAGGTCAATACCGACCATATCCCTATGCTTCCATGCGAAAATGTTTAGATTTTTCAGCAAGAAACCTTTCAGTTTTTTCTTGGCTTCTATTGATAGATTTCTTCCAACCTGCAGATGTTTGGAAGGGGTCTTGTGGGTCTATTGAAAAGCTCTCCAGTTCTTCCATTGGAGCTGTTTGAGACTCACAATCAATGATTCAAAGGTCGAGTTCCTCCAAACTTGCTGCTTCTTCAGTAGTTCTCACTTCCTCAGGGATCACCCGTTCTTCACAGACAGCCCCTTCTTCAGAGTTACATATAATTCCAAGGATGGCCTCTTTTTCAGAGGCATCTGTCATTTTGACATCTTTCCCTTGTTTATGATTCCTCCCTTGTTCAGGGAAGTCATCCATGTCAATGTCTGTATGGATCGTATTGACACTTCTTAGTTCGGCTTTCCTCAGAGAATTCGAGTAACATTCCCTTGTACTCATTTGGTCACCTCTACCTGTTGATATGTCGTTCTCAGTTAGGAACTTCATACACAGATAGTGAATGGAGGTGAAGACATACATTCCTTCAAGGCTGGTCTCCCCAACACTCCGTGATAAGCGGAGCGATTATCTATCATCACTATTGCCAGAGTAATCTTACCATTTAGAATGATGCTATCGCCTGTGAAGCCATACAAAGGAGGACTCATTGGGGTTAGCTCGTGGTCAACTTTCATCTTATCGAAAGTAGTTCCAAAGATGATATTGACAGAGCTCCCATTGTCCACTAGCATTTTTTTAAGGCCATTGCGTGCTACAACAACCTTCACCACCAAGGCATTGAGTATGGATAATGTACACCCATTGCATCATCTTAGGTGAAGGTGATAGGTAGAACTCTTCTTTGACTTTGGAATTATTATTCTACATAAATTGGAACATCTTTATCTCTATAAATAGAGACTAGATGGATATGAAAATAGTACAACAATCATAATACATAATTCCATAGTGTTCAAACTTGAAGAGAGAGAAAAAGTCAGAAAAATCATATTTTCTTATTGTCCAAAATTAGTTTCTTGATTTAATTAAAAGAAGGTGCCCACCCACCGGTGTAATCTAGACTTTGGA
>CAIGRK010087650.1:0-17024 GCA_903798315.1 Fraxinus greggii
GGGGGACAGGAAAAGATTGAATCTACCAATAGCAGGCCAAACAAGAAGCTATATTCTGAGGACGGCATGGTGAACACCAAGTTGATGAACTCGGAGAAAAAAAGACGGAAAAAAAGAAAATCAATCATCTGCAATTGAACATGATATGGACAATGATTACGATTTTAAGGTTGATTATGCAAGGAAGGAGTCTGCTATGGATGTTGGTTTTGAGGACATTGTGCCGATAATACCAATCAAAACCAGTTTGAGCTGCCCTCTGGAGTTGAATTGGATACGGAATACAAAATTAAGAAAAACAAGATACCGCAGTACAGCGGAGAAAATCAGTTATTGCCTCTGTCGAAGCCTGACGATCTTATTATGTTTTTAGAATTTTGAATTATTATTAGTATCATTTTTTTGCTCTACAAATTTTGGAATTTTACATGATTTAAACAGTTGAATATGGTTTTGACATTCTCATTTTCGCCTTGTGAGTTCTAATGATGGGATTTCTGAATATTTAGTTCAGAAAAGCAATTTCTACTAGGCTGCTATTTTAATATGGCGAAGCATAATTATTTCACAAAGAAGTACTATTAATTGTGTGAAGCCTCAGCCACACACTATTCAATCACTCAATTATCGTTGGAGAGAGAGCCCACGTTAATTATGTCTGAAGGACACTTTCATACAAGCCACCTAAAACCAGCGTTTAACTGGCATGACTGAACCACATTAGATAGAGGTTGATGCTGAAGAAGAGGAAGCTGAGGTCGGGGCAGGGGACATGGTTGCAGCAACACCGTTAACCATTAATAAATCTGCTGCAGAAGACTCGGGAATGACATCTTGTGCTTCCATTGCTTCTCTTGCTGCTTGCTCTTTGGCTCTTTTTGCTCTTTCCAACACCTCATCCTGCACAAGCACGTATATGAAGGATATTTATGGATTTACACACATTTTGTGACAAAGTGTGTGTATAGCATAAATAAGAATGCTAAGTTGAAATGAGGTTGACAGTGATGATTAGCTCTAAGTAGACGACAAATATGCAACCTGCATTGAAAGACTTGGTACTCAGTCTCTACAATTCTTTGTCTAACTGCAGTGTTTCACAAGCATATGAGAAAGGGGCATTCCAGTTGACTAAGTTTTATACTCTCTACTATTCTTAGTCTAACTGCAGTGTTTATCAAGCATATGAAAAAGAGGCGTTCCAGCTGAGTTTTATACCAGTTCCCAACTTTTGGGTTGAACCGGCTAATCTTGTCCGGCTTCACAACATTAAGCTCCTATTTGACAACCATTTTTTCAAAACTCTTCTTTTCTCATACTGCACATTCTCACAATAAAATATTATTCACGTAAATCAAAAACTTTTCTCTACTTTCAAACCACACATTCTCCAAAAAATTACTATTCAAAAACTAATTCTTTTCAAAAAACTCAAAAGAATGGTTGTCAAATAGGAGCTAATTTCATGATAGCAGTAAAACTACAACCCAACTTCAAAGGGGCCTTTAGATTAGAATAGGGGTCGCGAGAGCCTTTATGATAACAAACTCATGTTAAAGTCAACTATGTTGAAACTTCGAAGAAAAAAATTTCGAATAGGAAGGCATTCTTGGTGAACTAATGGTATCTCAAATCAACACCCATGTACAGGTAGAGTCTACCAGGGAGATTGAGAGAACCATGTGGAAGGAACTTGACATAATCTATAAAGTCAAAACAACCTCATTCGACGTACACATTTTTTTTCCTTGTCATCCTCTAACACCAGGGTACGTATGATAATGGAACAACATTTTTCAAAATGGAAATTCTCCAGTGCTTACAAATTACAGGTCAGAAATTGAAATTTCTCAATAAGCAAACACAATTCTTTTCCAGAAAAATTGGGAAAGAATCGTAAAATTCAAGTAAATTTGAAGCTAAAACCAAATTTATCTCATATTTAGGTAATGCCAATAATAAATACCTGAAATTCTTGTACTTTCTTTTGCTGCTCAGCCTGTAACGTGTAAATCCCACTAAGAAACTCTCCCACTCTTGACTCTAAATGATCACGAAGTGCTTCTGCCAGAGCCTTTCCCAGGAAAAAAGCATCCAGAACAGTTCTACTCTCATTCTCACCTGTAAAAAATAGCATTCTCCCATTAATGGCATAATGAAAGATACATATGACCCAATGTTATAAAGTGACCGAATTACGGCAATAGTACCTATATTATTTCTCAATATACAAGAAGATATAAAGTGACCGAATTACAGCAATAGTAGTTATATTATTTCTCAATATACAAGAAGATATACTATTTTCATTATCCCACATAACTGAAAGAAAGACATTTCACCAACTGAATCGCATATCAAATTTTCCACGAAAATTACAGGAAAAACAAAGTAAGCAAAAACATCATTCTGCATCACTAGATAAGACTACAATGTAGGAGTCCTATAATTTTAGAAAGTGGAGCAGTTTCCCAGTTAACCCAAATGCAGCACAATCCACTCCTCTCCAGGTCTCGATCAGACACTATTACTCAATTGCAAAAAGAAATTAAAAGTTACGTCTGAATCTCGATTAGTGCATGTTTCTTAAAAAGAAATTAAAAGTTAATTTTAAGTAATTTTTTTGTTTCAATTTGGATATGTTAATTTTTTCTTACTTTTAAGTTAATAAAGTTAGGTATATTTCAGAGTAGATCTTACGTTACTAGCTATGATTTTAAAACTTATATGTTAAAACTCTTTTAAGCTTAACTAAACATGCTGATAAGTGTATTTCATACAATTATTTACGTTCGTATTCTAAGATATTTTACTTACATTCCAATTGTCAAAGTCAATATCTATTGAGTTTTGAATTGTTTTTGTTTTGTATGATGAAATCCCCGAACGCAAGTTCCATCGTTAAAATTGGTAAGAAAATAATAAGAAACGAGACTTTGAAGTGAAAACAAGAGCCAAGTATTGGAAGATACGAAAGAAGGGAAATTCAAGAAGATACAAAAAGATGTGAAGTGATACTGAAGAGTGAAGTTAACAATCAAACACCTGAAAGCCGAATAAGCAAAATGAGAAGCCAATGTGCACACCAGGTGAGGAAATTAGAACAAAGAGCTTTGTTACAAATATCTCCACAAGGCAAATGATATATCATTAGAAAGATAATTGAATGAGTTCAGCCTTTTTTACGGATTGCAATTCTGAATTCCTATCAAAAGTTAAGCGTCTTTTCCACCATCAGAACAGAAACAAGGTTCTCCCAAGCTTGCTGGCGTGAGCCTTAGCTGAGGAAACACCTATGGATATATATTTTTAGTCAATTTCAATGTTAAATTCGGTATTTGGCTGCCCAATATTATAGGTTTTGAGAAAACCTATATATTTACAAGTCTAGGAATTAAAAGGGGTGAACTTTGGAGGCAACATTAAAAACTCTCTTGATCAAAGAAGATTTAAACTGGATTTCTTGGCTTTAACGAAGAAGAAGAATGATAATTGTTCAAGACCTATTGAAGGAATTCAAAAATCAAGACTTCTCTATTTCTTCTAATCTCTATAAACCAGGTGATGTATCATACATCTATTATGCATTTGTGTAACTTCGCTATACTTGGCTAGATTTATCAACCCTAGGATGAAGATAAAACCCCCTTTTTTTTAAATTTTATTTTCTAGAGGTTTGAAATAGGTTTAGCACATCGATTTAGCACATCGTAGCAGTTATCATGAAGTCCGATAAGGAATATACAAATGATTTGTGGTAGTTAACTGAGAAATCTAGCTTTCACGTGCTTTTACATATTAACATCCTTCATAGAAATATAGTAGGTCATATGTAAATTAGGTTCAATTTTGCTTAGGAGAGATTATTGAATAAATTAGAAATATTGATCATCAAATCCATTTATGTATTGTCAACTA
The DNA here is from genome assembly GCA_903798315.1 of Fraxinus greggii. Taxonomy (NCBI): domain Eukaryota; kingdom Viridiplantae; phylum Streptophyta; class Magnoliopsida; order Lamiales; family Oleaceae; genus Fraxinus; species Fraxinus greggii. The sequence continues at coordinate 3,919 of CAIGRK010087650.1, forward strand.
CAGGATTTAGATTAAATTGGAAAAACAAGTTGGATTCCAACTCCTAGTATCGCTACCAATTTAAGTTTTTCACCGAAGCTTATGGAATAGCTTTAATTTACTTATTTAGATAGTTTTTTGATAGGTACGTATTTAGATAGTTTAAGAATCATGGTCATAAACATCCATATTTTGTGTGTTTGACATAGAGCTATGTTTAATTGTATTTGGACTAAATTGTCTATTCTTGTGGGAACGATACTTAACTCATCACTTTATTACTTGTAATGACACCATGCCTTTGCGGGACTTTATCAAAACACATGCTCTTGGTGGCATCCTACTCTGACATGAATTTGAAACTAAAGTGTCTCAGCTCCTCAAAACAAGAATTCATTCTTCCGACAATACTATAACTGGGCTGCATTTCATGTTCAAGCCGAACAAATAAAAAGATTCTCGCAAATCCTATTATGAAACCTGAACATAAATCTCAGAGAAAATACTCCACGGGGAAATCCGAACCGGTGTCCAGGCTGAAAGCCACTAAGCTTTACCATTTTAACAGGCACAAAACCTAAAAACTGAGCCCATGTTCGGAAAATTTATAAATCGTTTATAAATTAGTTGCCAAATGGAAGCTAAATAAGAAAAACCGTGGATTTTACTCTTTAAACAACAAAGGGAGTCCAAGAGGAATTCAGCCCTTGAAATATGTAAAAACCATGAAAAAAAATTAGTCCCTATAGATTATTGAAGAGTTGGATCCTAACTATATCTCTTTTACTTTAGTATACATTTCAAATGGTTCATCAATTAACTAATTTTCATTTTACTTTAACAGAGTTTGCATAAGTTCTTTCTGAATTGACCCACATAACATTTACTTACTCCATGCCAACACCAGAGCAAGTTTAGACTCGAAATCTACAATGTGAGTATAACATAAATCAAAATGTAGAATCCCTTGTATGTTAAAAATGCAGACATCTTCATATTCATCTTCAAATTTTATACAAGTTCGTGCATTTCACAACAATTATACCTGAAATAGTCCAAATATAAACTTAAATATATCATAACTAAAGTTAACTGACTGACACTCCTAACAAAATTTTAAATTTTGTTCTCAGAAGATTTAATCATTACTATCCAGTCTACTCTACCAAACACGTCACTGTGATTGTGAGCCAGTTCAACGTATTGATCGAAAAGTCAACGGCAAGCTGCCTGAACTCAGAACGGAAAAAACCCACACAAAACTACTTTTTTGAAGAAATTATTTAACTCGTCTACGGTTCCTGGTAAAATATAAAGGAAGTAGCGCAGGGGAGAGAGAGTAGTACCAGAACCAGAATCACCATGTCCGGTGCTGCTGTTGCACCTCAAATTGATTCTTGGAAATTTCTGCGACCCAGTTGAATAGAGCTTCAGATTTGAAAAACACACTGGATTTTCACGCGAAAAACCAGCAGTTCGAGCCCAACAGCGTTGGTGAACGTTCGACGGGATACGAGGTTGTGAACATAGTGATGGTGATGGTGGGGATGCTGTAAATGTCCAACTCATTTTCATTATTTTTTTTTCCTTTTTCTTATCTTTTTCCCCCTTGCCTTTTTCTTCTTCTATATATTTGTCTCTTCTTCAGAAAGAAATTTGGGTTTTGGGTTTTCAAGAATTCTGATTTCAGATCTGTTGTACATAAAATATTTAGAACAGGTAGATTGAAATTGGAGGAAGATTCTGTATATTTTAATCTTTGCAATTTCATTTTTTATATATGTTGTTAAAACCTATAAATCTTTACAATGAAAAAACTAATAAATCACTGAACATGCATGTTTTACCTCACGTAAAAATTGCTTGATGTATGTTTTAACATAGTAAAAATAATTAATTATTAAAATAGTAAGATTATAAAATAAAGGGTTAATTACACTGTGGGGGCTCCAATCTTCTTACTTCATCTTTATTCCATCCCCATTAAACTTTAATAGCACTTATCATTCCTAACCTTTTAGTGGGGTTCATTAGGCAAATCGTTTTCAAACGGTGACATTTGTACTCTCATTTCAACATTTTTTCTTCAGAATTAATCATTTTCGTCTTATTCCGTCAATTCCTTCTCTCAAATATGGATAATTGGTGAAAAATGTCCTTATCATTTTTCTTCATTGTGCGAATTGTCTCGATCATTTTAATTTTATCATTTGGACTCAGATTGACCTTTCTTTGGCAAAAAAAATCAATAATGTCTTTTTTTTTCATTAAAGCATTATAAAATAATCAATTTATCCTCCTCTTTAAGTCTCTGTTTGAACTCTATTAAAATGAGATTTTGGAAAAAAAATATATTTTAGAATAGTGATTTTTTTTTAAAATGTGTGGTTGAAAAATAAATAAAATTTTTAAATTTACCTGTAACATTATTTTATGGAAGAATGTATGATTAAAAATAAATTTCGAAAAAATGGAGCCCAAATAGAGACTAAATAAACAAATAGAGATGAAAGGAAGAATATAAAAAAGCAATTATTGAAACTAGAGTTCCGAGTTTTTTAAAAAGTATAAACGAGTTTTACGTATAACAATTTAAAATATACTAACAAAATAATAAGAGTTCGTCTTCTAATTAATCTCACCTACCCTTACCCCCGCCATCACCAGCAAAAAACATTAAAAAGGGAATTAAAAGTATGAAAAAAAAAAAAAGTAAGAAAAGAATTAATGGTTTCACATCAAAATAGTTTTAAAAAAAATAAAAAAATCAATAGAGAAAATATGCCTCATTGGTTCATTTGGATTGGGCCTTGAGTTTCTTGAATGTGGATTCACATCAATTATGTCTGTGTGAAATCATCATGACTTTAAAATAACCGAAATGATGAAACAGATCCCTCACTTGTTAATGTGAATTTTTATTTTGCTTAAGATACACTTTGGTTTGGATGTGATTTGTTGTGGGGTGTATGCAATATTAATTGATGAATGACGATATCTTCTGCCCCATCCCTGTAGCTGGTGTTTTGTTGCTGTACAGCAGCTTGAGTTACATGTTATTCTTGTGTTGGCAATATGATCATGAAGAAAACAAGAATTTGCTTGGTCTCTAGCTGTTTATACCATGTTTGCTAGTTAAAAGAACAATGCTATGTGTACAGGGAGTATTGCGGGAAAATGTACATATTTCCACTTGACAAATTTTCATTGGGTGATGGGCAAAAAAAAAAAGGAAATACAGTCATATAAGTGCCGTCATTTCAGCACTTATAAAATCCCATGTGCATTTCCCCTGTACAGATGGTAAAACTCGTCCTGAGAATCTTGATTGCAGAATGCTGCTGCTTTGAATCCTCTGACACAATGAATTGACAGTCCATTTAATTCCATAATTTACACCAACTTCTTACACTTTTACCCAAATTTATGTTCTTCAATTTCTTTGCCTGTTTAGAATGACGTGATTCTTATCACCCCCACTCTTTATCTTTTCGTGGTTCTTGAAGCAATGTGGATGTTGTTTTTATTGTTCCTGGACCCTAATCAGTGGTTCCCTTAGTCTGCAAAATTAAAAAAGGCCACGTTGTCCTGCAAAATTTGCATTGGAAAAAGGGAAAAAAAAAAAAAGGGTCATTGCATGCCTGCAGATGGACTTTGAATTTGTTTGGCTTTAAGGTTACACCTTCTCCCCCCTTTGGAAGACTTGAATGACCAAAACTGCTACATAAATATTTTTAATGAATCATCCTATTAAGAAGGATTTTACCAAGAAATAGTGCAGGAAAGGCTGCTACAGCTGTTGCTAACAGCCTGAATAAGGAGTTTAGGTATTTTTCTCTTTTTCTTGTAATTATAGTTGATTCTATTTTATTTATATTTCTCTAGCTGAAACTCACTTTTCCTTTTGGCACAATAACAACAACTTAGGTCCAAATTGAAAGTGCAAATGCAGTACTGTGTAGATCATCCGGAAGAGACCAGCAAGCTTGCAAAGGTGAAAGCTCAGCTTTCAGAAGTCAAAAGGGGTGATGATGGAAAACATTGAAAAGTTATAACCATTTTTGACATTCCTTAAGTTATTTCATCTTGCTGATTCAAGCTGTATACAGGTGACTGAGAATCTGATACATGGTGCATGGTCCAATATTTTACCGCTGCAGGTTCTTGACAGTGGTGAGAAAACTGAGCTTATGGTGGACAAAAAACCGAAAATTGACAGTGGATTTTGAAACGAACAGCAAAAGTTCTATAATTCTCACTGACATCAAAGTTACGTATATGAAGAAGAAGAATTGAAATGGCTGTGTCAATGACAGAAGCGGTGAAAAATAAAACCTCAAAATGATGAATTGCTAGCAACTCTTTTAACAGTCTACCTCGACCTGCGTTGCAAAGAGATATCGCAGGCTGTCGATATCCATTAGAAGCAACTTTGTCAAAAACTCGATGCACACTAAACACTGATTTCAATGTTGTCAATCAACCTTACATTTCCAAACCATGCAGCAACGCAAAACACAGCAGGTCTCTTGATCTCTCCCAATTTTTCCAAACTTTCTTGGTCTACAATCTGCTTGGCATCAATAGATGAAAATAGTTCATATAATAGTATAGGATTCTTAGTATTAAAAGCTTAGATACTTAGCCCATGTTTGGCCCCATTTTTTAAAACTTATTTTTATCCAAAACCATTTTCAACCACATATTTCATGGAATCCGCAACTTTTATCAACTTTTCATTCAACTTTTATCAAAATTTACTAAAAATCTGATTCTTAGCAAAACCAATGAGGGGGCTTAACAATTACACTGATAAATATCGTTCTAATCAGCTGGCTCAAACTTTTGCACCTAAAGTATGCAAGTTTGTAAACTTCTAGTGAACAAAATTGAAGTAATGTAGTTCTCCAACTCCAAAGGGCTTCTCTTTGTAGTTATTTGCCCAAAGTAGTTCTTAAGAATTTGGGAGCATGAATAATTTAATTTGACAGCTCAAGTCTAAACTAAATTCTTCTCTTTATGGCTTTGTATTTTCTAGCATTACAAAGAGTCAATAAAAGCAATTAATAGGACATGGAGGCTGTTTTTATATCATATCAAAGACAAGGAGTCACAGAGTGGCGTATGCTGTAATTTCCATTTTTAAGCTAATTGCAATAAGACATGCAAAAGTTTCAAGTTCGGACATTTATGGTAAAGTCTATTCTTTTATGTTTATAACTAAAAATTGATGATGCACAAGAGCTAACGATTATGGATCAGTTTAATATATGAGTCGAATATTTTCTGTTCTCATATTTACCGAAAACACTTGCTTACTTGTTAGTATCTCACCTCAGCATAATCAATCTTTCCACCTGCTTCATGTATGGCCTGGATAACAGCATTCCTCAACTCTTGGCAATCATTTTGACCATTCTCTGCTGCAAATTTTGCTTTAAACAGTGACTTACTTATAGACAATGCCTACAAACAAGCAGCATGGTTTAATTTATTGGAAGACGATTTCTAGTCATTATGATACAAAAATTAGCTTATTGTAGGAACAATAAAGAATGAGTTTAAATTGGATGATCAGTGAAATAAAAGACATAAATCGTGAAGTGAGCAAGTCTATATTAAAAATGTTTAAGCATGTTTTAAGGGTACTGCAATAATCAAAATATATTTCTATTTCAAATGCATATACATAAAACCTTTCTGTTGGCTAATTTATGTGTCCAGTTTCTAATCCGACCTGATTTTGGTAAACCCCCCCTCCTCCCCCCCCAACAAAAAATTTCAAATGCAACGTTTCTGATCACAGTTTTTGAGGAAGAAGACTGAGATACTGCACTGATTATTGTATTCATCCATATAAGTAGGACTCAATGTGCTTTACTATATGTTGCTGAATCAGTGTATTTTATTTCAACATTTTTCAGGCACATGAACAGTATATGAACAGAAACATCTCGAGCAGTTTCAATTCTACAAAATGTGGGATTAATTTGTTAAGTAAAAGAGACCTTTTGCCTGTCATCAGGCGAGAGGCGGACATTACGGGAACTCTTTGCAAGGCCATCATCATCTCGTACTAACTCTGCGCCTATAACTTTTATGCCAAAATCAAGATCTCGCACCTGAAAAAGAATAATCAAGATAAGTCCATAAAATCAAATTAAGCTTCACTTTCAAATGAAAAAACCATCACATTTTAGTGCATTGAAAGGAAGGAAAGAAACGTGTTAATAACAGAGTCAACTATATATGAAATTAGTTAATGAATCTTTGCCATCCAGCATACATACACATGCATTACTACTGTGACATGAAAGAATACCATTAACAACTATTAACAAACTAAGTCTTGTTCCAATAAAGTGGAGTCGACCACATAATCATTTTTCGCTCCCAGTCAAGTACATTTCGCAATCTAATGGAAGATTTAAAGCTATTACATCCTTATTTGCTATTAAATTAAATAATCAATTCATACATCGTGCCATCCAGTAGATATACGAATTATAATTTTGTTCAAGTCATTTATTCCTTGACTTTGGGCCCGTTTAGCAAGCTTCTGCTTCTACTTGTTGTAGAAGAGCTTCCTAAGAAAGCCATCTTAGTGTTTGAAAACTAATTTCTAAAAGAGTTTTCTCTTCCAAAGATATTAGAGCAAGCCGCATTGCTAAAAGCTTTTCTAACTAGAAGAAAGCTTTTGGATCTCAAAAGCTACTTTCAGCTTCTCAAACAAACGAGATCTTCATCTAGTTAATTATCTTAATTGTTCCATTTTATCAAGTTAATAACTGTCCCTCAAGCGGGCAGACAGATTAAAGCTTTCATCTTTCCAGACACATTTTGGTTAAAATTTTTGACACAGACGCAAAAGTTAACAAATTCGCAACAGAGCATCCCAAGGTCCTAACAAATCAATAATCAAACAAAAAAAAAAACTATCTTTTCTCAATAAATTTAGAGTCAGGTACATGAATCCATTTCCATCTCGATTCAAGGCTACATCTAGGGTAAGATTAAAAATGAAAGGAGACAAAGGAAAGTAACTGACCATTCTTTTGATGATCCTCCATTGCTGATAATCCTTCTTTCCAAAAACAGCAACATCGGGCTCAACAATATTAAACAACTTTGTGACAATAGTGGCAACGCCTCTAAAGAAAACAGGCCTACTTTTCCCACACAAATCCTTTTCTAATCTTTCAACTCTGACCCAAGTTTCATGCCCCATTCCACTTTTTTCCACACAAGACACTACCTTATCCCCTTCTTGATCCAACCCCACCCCACCCCCACTATCATTATTCCCATAATCATACAAATTTTTGGGGTTAAAAACGACGTCAACACCACCAGGAACAGACTTTAATTTCTGAATATCACCAAGAAAATCTGAAGGGTAAGTGGAGAGATCCTCAGTGGGAGAAAATTGACCTGGATTCACATAGATTGATACTACAGTGAGTTGGGTTTGTTTGTGAGATTCTTGAATTAAGGAAAGATGGCCTTCATGGAGATAACCCATTGTGGGGACTAACCCAATTGTCTTGCCTTGGGCTCTCATAGACCTTGACCACTTTCTCATTTCATCTTTATCTGTTATCATCAGTGGATCTTTGTTGGCCATCCGAAGATTTTTGAAATTCAGGAGAAAAATAAAAAAGGTTTTGCGCAAATTTATAAGAAACAAGAGTCTTGAAAAGTGAGATGGTTGGGGATTGCTGATAATGGATAGTATGACATTATTGACGAGAAGACAGAATAGAGAATGTTTGACCAAAAAATTGTTTATTCTTTTTTTAAATACAAATTTTGACGTTAACACATAACAAATTGTCAGGGAAGTTTGACTTTGCAACTTTGCCCACACCACATAGCAACTTTGTTCAATTTTTTTTGTTGCACTTATGTCCCTAACCTTCCTTTAATTAGCAAAGTTAGTCCTCAGTTATAATTTCAGTACACATATTTCTTATATCACGCAAGTGCATCTCACATGCCTATGTTTTTAAAAGATAAAATTAAAATCACATGAAAAAGATATTCCAACTCTATTTTAATTGTATATATGTGTATATTGTTGGTGGTGTCGTCACATTTGGGAAGGTGTGAAAATGATCGCAACATAAAAGACATAATTAACAGAGTAATTAGATAGAAATTGTCGACAGTGACAAGTCTTACTAATAAATAGAAGGTTCGAAAAAAGTGCGACCAAAAAAACGGAAAGAGGATATGGCTGACATGTGAGTGCAATTTATTAGGGATCAAAATTAGTTGTTAAGGAAAAATAAAAGAAAGGATGAGGCAACAAAGAGTTTCTCCATTTGAAAGGCCAGTTGCCAACATAATGTCGAAAGTAATAATATTTTGCACCGTTAGAGTATCTTCAAGAGACTTTTTAAATATGAAATTCTCTCTATTTTAAAGAGTCTATATTTAAAATCATACTTCAAGAGACTCTTTAAATTAACATTTTAATTTAGAGAGTTGGTTTGACTCTCTAAGTTTGGAGAGTCAAACTCACTCTCTATAATTAAATGCTTTCAAAGTGTTTCAATTTTCAATGTAGGAAAACAATAAAATAATTTAAAGAAAAACTAGTTAAAATAAAAGATAATGAAAAATAAAAAATATTTTTTGGAGGTAGTAAAATTAAATGTTAAATATAAAGAGGTTGTTAGAGTACTTCAAAATTTTAATTCTCTAAATTTATAGATACTCTCCAAATGAAGGAATATGTTCTTTAAAAATAGAGAGTCTCTTGGAGATACTTTTAGTGCTTAACATCAGTCTAGTGTGACACTAATAACATTAAATTACATGTTCAATTAAATTGATCATATACACCATGTTTGAGTGCCTTTTTNGAGTACTTCAAAATTTTAATTCTCTAAATTTATAGATACTCTCCAAATGAAGGAATATGTTCTTTAAAAATAGAGAGTCTCTTGGAGATACTTTTAGTGCTTAACATCAGTCTAGTGTGACACTAATAACATTAAATTACATGTTCAATTAAATTGATCATATACACCATGTTTGAGTGCCTTTTTTTAGAGAAGTTAGTTTTGAATAGTGATTGATGGGAGAATGTGGGTGGAAAAGTGATGAAAATTTTTAGATTTGTGTGTAGTATTATTTTATTTGGAGAATGTGTGGTTAAAATGAAGAAGGAGAAGTAGAATAAAAATGACGGCCAAACATGGGCATAATTTCATCTTTAATTGAACATATCACATTATGTCACATAAATTGTTGTTCTAGCACCACTGATGTTAAATATCATTATCCTAATGTTAAATATGGAAATATAATTATTTTAAATTCGAATTTTAAATTGTATTCAAATACAGACATTACTACACTATTTTACAAAGTCCTCAATTGGGATCATTACTCACATAGTTGTTTTAACAGGAATTAAATTATTTTCACAACGTGAAAATTGAGTTTCCATCGTGGCTATTGACCTCCATGGAAACAAATGTCATATAAAGTTTTCATGACGGCTAAAGAAAATCGTTACAGATCACTTTAATTTTTTCGTAACCCCATCGTGGAATGAAGTTAACAAGCCAATTGGTCTCTAAACTGCGAAATCTCCTCAAAAATTGGAAGCCTCCTTGACCGGGCAGGTGCCAATTCATTCAAGGCCCGTTCAAGTGCCTCGACAAAATCATCTTCAAAATTCAGGCCTGGAAGATTCGACTGTAATGGCCGAGGCTGCACGGATTCCAATTCCAACGACAATTCCTCGGCCCGATTTCTCGACTTGGAATCCTCAGAACCCGGAAGGTTATAGTGCAATACTTCTTGAAGAACCAAGTGTGCCTCTCGATATCGGGCCAGTTTGATGAGGCAATGGCACATATTCAAGGCTTTATTGACATCCGGGTCAATCATTTGGGCTTTACTGTATACAACTTCTGCTGCCATGTAATTGGATTTCTGCATGTAAGCCCAGCCCAGATTCCCCTGATAGAAAATTCCAGATTTAGCGCCAGAAAATTGATGCCTACTAATTTCTACTTTCGATAGCAATAATAAGAAACAAACAAGCAAAGCACACACATCTCTCAATGTGAGAATTACGTACATCCGCTTCAGCGTATTTTTACTTTCAAGAAGGAAAAGATCATAAAAGTATGACTCAACGTTACATCAAATATTTTTCTAAACGAGCCGTCTTAAATTTATAGTATTCGTTTTATATCCAAAAAATAAAAATGACCGACTATGTTTCTTGTAGTTGGTCCCATTGTACTTAGAAGCAAGTCGACTACACCAACTGATTCGGTTCTCGTTGAAATATGATTCACATTACGAAAAACACTTGCTATTCATCGGTTTATCAACTTTTAATCACACATTTCATCTACTAAAATTATATTAATGAATGTTGCAAAGGAAGTGGCAATGCTATATTCACAAAAGAAGAGACTCGTAAAATGACTCGGGCAAATAAAGCATTTGAACATTTTCGTTTATCCATGAATATGATGTTACCAGTATTCTTGAAGTTTCTTGCTTGATAGAAACCTGAAATTTCTTCCCATGAGAACGTGCAGTCTTTGTGGACTTTCCATTGAAGGCCTCTCCTAAATATATCATTTTAAGCTTATGCTTTAGCAGCATAATTTGTTCATCAACTTTTCCACATTTCTGCAATGTTCAAAATTCAAGTTAGTTCCAAAGACATAACAAAAATCTATTTACGCGTCTCTCGTACCAAAAATGCCTGTAGTCGTACATTGTTTTACCACAATTAAGAAACACATGGATACTTTATAGAAGTCAATGACAACATTTTCAAGTGATTCTGGGGCACATTTGGTACGCAAGATAATAGGCACAAAACTAAGATTACATGCATACCTTGTATAAGTCAATGAGAACATTATCAAGTGATTCTTGGGCATGTTTGGGACAAAGACCCCTAAAAGACCTGACAGCTTCAATAGCCTCTTCAGTTCTATCCAATTGCTTCATAACTATAGCCATATCCTTTAAGGCACTCTCAACTCTATCTCTTGCATTTATAGCCCTCCAGAACCAAACTATGGCCGACTCCGGATCTTTCTGAACTAGCTGAATCCTCGGGATATCAAACAAGAAACATAAATTTTAGTATACAAGTTAACAAAAACTGTGGTAGAATAGAGTTTCACTTAATTGAATTGATAGAGAGAAATGCTCGAGGGTAAAAGAAAAATTTTAGAGGTCACTCAGACATATATTCTAAGTACTTTTATCTTCATAAGCAACGTCGTTGAATCTTTATAGTACGTATCTAATTACATGGTTTGTGGAGGTTTTTGGAAAATAATTATAACATTATTGATTTATTAAAATTAAAACTTTCAGCATATAAAGATGTGAAATCTAATGGATCCCTAAACAAGCTTTGGATACACTTGTATGTACATATCTATGTAACCAAGTCATTTAGAATCAATATATGCAACATTGTGCAAGGTTAGTGATGTTATACCAAGCACAAAAAATGAAGTTACAATAACTCGAGCACATAACGAGTGAAAATTCATTAAGGTTTGCACTAAGAATCCTAAGAAAACTAGAAGTTAACTGAGAAAAATATCGCAAAAAGTGACATACAAGAGAACATGGAAAAATTCAAGATTTAATTTACGGAGAAATGTTGTTAAAGATCATGTTGAAGAACATCCTAGTTCTGACAAAATTAAGATAATGAGAGAAAAGGGTATTCACTTTTTTTGATAGTTTACAAAGTAGAGACATGACATGGTTTCTTGATCTTGATACTAGCAAAATATGTATGAAAACAATAAAGAAATGTTTGATAATTAAGAATTGATACAAGGAATAGCATTATAAGTCAAATTCAAATTAATTTTCAAGATCAATTCTGAAAAATTGATAAGATTTGATGCACGATGAAGGCCAATTTTCTAAAGGAATTCTAATCGAAGCTCATTAACGCTCTAAAAGATTGTCGATTTATGCAGATAATGAGAATTTGTGCGAGAAAAATCAATCAACGAGACTGCTAATAAAAAATTTAATATAATAGTCTTCACCATCAGACAAATTAATTATATTAGTTAACTGAAAACCAAAAAGGAAAGTGAATTACACAGCCAGACATGCATATAGAGAGAGAGAGACAATTCAGAAAGACCTGAGCATGTTTGGCTCGAACATAAGGACCATCACCAGAAGGAACCTTATGAATTACATGAGAACACTCTTTCTCTCTCTTCATCATCGTCTTCTTATCCAAGCTTTCTCTCGCTAGTTTCAATAGTATCTTCACCTGTCGGATGCCGTGAATCTAGAGAGAGAAGCAGATGTAGAAAAGTGGGTATGTATGTATGTATGTATGTATGTATGTATGGGGTGCATACACAATTATGCAGAGATGAATGAATCTGGACGATTGAACGTCTAGGTTAATTCTCATCTATTCCTTGAGAGAATTATTGATTTGCCACTAATCTTCCCTTCTCATTTATGTGACATATAGCCCTCCCCCCTCCACAAAGATTTCTCCCGTAGTTCCTGACTGAGGAGCTAGGATCGGGGTCGCTTTCCATCTACCCCAGATCCTAATTTAGGTGGGATAGGCGATCACTTAAAGCCCTGAGAGCACAAAAAAAATTATTACATACAGTTCAAAAAAAATTACAAATAAAATAAAGTCAAAATGGAATCAATCAAACCAACTGAGTTATTCAATTAGCAAACATATTAATCTTTATTTAAAATGTAAACATTGGTTAGTTCAATCTTTATTTATAGAAGTATTTAAAGTTTAATTATATAGATATATCTCAGTAAGTCTAATTAAAATGTAGATATCTTAGTAATATATATGTGTGTGTGTGTGTGTGGGGTCCCGTTGTAGACTTTGCATATGATCAGTCTAGCATGTTGCATTGTGTGTATAGTGGTACGATTACTGTTTTCTTGCATTATACAATTATGTCTTTTGTGTCAAGTTGGTTTCATAAAGTTCGTGGTTCAAAGAGTAAAAATAATAATATTTCAAATATTGTTCAAGAAAAGGATGAAGAAATAGATGATCATATATCCGCATCAAATGATATTTCAAGCGATATTAATTCAAAAGAACTTCAAATTGCAAA
>CAIGRK010087677.1:0-10503 GCA_903798315.1 Fraxinus greggii
TATTGCTTTCACTTTATTTATTGATTGATCATATAAATTGCGGTATTCAAACTTAGGATTAAAATGACTTGCATGTTTAATCATCTAGAAAAGAATTAAAAAGTGACTTGTTGCTATTTAATTCATTAGTATTTTTAAATTCCGTATATTACACCTATTTACCCCCCTCTAGGTATTGTTAGAGTCGAACTTGCATTTTTCAATTATTATTCAGAACGCACATACATTTTTTTATAATCAAAATAATAATTTTAAGTCATCCTACTTCTCCATAGCAAGCTGTACCACCGTCTACCATCTTCCACGTCCCAAGTAAATCAAATCAACCTGTAAGAAGGGAATTAACCCATGAGTTTAAAACTCAATAGATATCATTGGTGCATTTCGTTGTCAAATTAGAAAATTCAAACTAAAGATTCATGCCGCCACTTGTAGATGGATTTTCAGCAAAATCCAAGTTTTATAGAATTATCATAATATGTAGAACCGGAGAATGATCATTCCAAGTATAGTAATGCCAAAGCACAATATCCGAAGGCACAAGTTCTTTCATACTTTAAAGAAAATTCATAATTTGAAAATGAAATAAACACTATCTACCTTTGTTTGAAGCTTTTGAATGGACAAAGTTGATTGATGATCTTGTTTCCAAATGGCACCTAATACTTAAGAAATCTGCCTCTCTTGTCTTCCTTACGTTTGGAATTTTTTTTGTTCACAGTGTGTACCTCCGTTTTGTAAACATTATATATATATATAGTGGAAAGGAATATGAATAATTTGGGGAAAATGAAAAGTTAATCAAATGGGTCCTTGAAGAATAAATGGTTGGCAGTTCACCAGCTAAGGAGAATTAAAGAAAGGTCGAAATTTACCTTATGGTTAGGCAAAGGGTATTGGCTATTTTTGTTTTTAATTTCCTTTTCTCTTTCCCAAGTAACTTCTTCTACTCCATGATTACTCCATTGTCTTGATCAGTTGAATCTCTTTGTTCCATAATTTATGCACCTTTTTATTCAGTATTAGAATTAGCAATTCTTCATAAGATGAATCTTTCTGTACTTCTAAAGATTGGTAATTGACCACGTGATTATGATCATGTGAATACTTCTTGATTATCGATATATGAAACACGTTGTGAAGTATCGATCGTTCGGTCGGCAAAGCTGGTTAAGCCACATTCCCGACTCTATCAAGTATCTCGAAAGGTCTGATATAACGAGGTCGTAGTTTGCCTTTCTTGCCGAACTTGAGTAAACCTTTTATTGGTACCACCCTTAGGAAGACTTTACCCCTAACTTGAAATTTCAAGTCTACCCTTCTGGTATCTGTATAGCTCTTTTGTCTATCTTGTGCTACTTTTATCCTATTAAGAATCTTATCAACAACTTCAATTATTCTTTCGATTATCTCTGGTCCCAAAAATCACTTTTCTCCGACTTTATCCCAATGAACAGGTGATCTGCACCTTCTACCTTAGAGAGCTTCATACGATACCATTCCAATAATTGCCTGAAAACTGTTATCATGCGTAAATTCCACAAAAGTTAGATACGATTCCCAATTGTCTCCTATATCAGGCTCTTAGCATATCTTCCAAGGTTTGAATGGTCCTTCCAGATTGACCATCGAATTGAGGATGATACGTCATACTGAAATTCAATTTTGTTCCCATAACTCCTAGTAAGGTCTTCCAAAACTTAGACGTAAATCTCGGATCTCTATCAGACACAATGGAGACAGAGATACCATGCGATTTTACAATCTCTCTAATGTACAACTATGCTAGCTGATCCCGACTGAATATCATTTTTATTGGAAGATAATCAGCTAATTTGGTTAGACGATCCACTATTACCCACATAGCATTATGACCCCTTGCTGACTTCGAAAATCCTACCACAAACTCCATTGCAATATTTTCCCAATTCTATTCAGGTATGTTAAATGGATTTTACAACCCTGCTCGTATTCGATGCTCTGCTTTAACTTGTTGACACAAAATCCATTTTGCCACAAAAATCAGCCTATACTTTTTTTCATATTCCTTCACTGAAATATATCACGAAGATCTCGATAGGTTTTCATACCATCAGGATATGCAACATATGGGATGAAATGAGCCTCTTCCTA
Organism: Fraxinus greggii; assembly: GCA_903798315.1. NCBI lineage: Eukaryota > Viridiplantae > Streptophyta > Magnoliopsida > Lamiales > Oleaceae > Fraxinus > Fraxinus greggii. The sequence continues at coordinate 2,134 of CAIGRK010087677.1, forward strand.
TATCTCCTTCCTCAAACCATTATCCTTAGGCACACAAATTCTTCATTTAAACATCAGTGTTGGATCCAAACCTATTCCAAAATCCTTGCTCCTATCTGTACTAACCTCATTTCTGAACTTTTACATGAATGGATCTTTACCCTATGCTTCTGTGATCCGACCTCTATGAGTAGATCGAACCACCAAAGTTGCTAAACAAGTGGTGACTTGATGTGGTGTGATAACCATTTCGATTCACAAGTTTTCCAATTCTTTGATCAACTTTATCTAAATTGTAGATAATGATGCCAATTGTCCCATCGACTTTCTACTTAGAACTTCTGCAACAATATTAACCTTACCTGGATGGTAATGAATAGCCCAATCATAGTTTTTTACTAGCTCCAGCCATGGCCTCTATCCTATATTCAATTCCTTTTGCATGAAAAAAATATTTGAGACTCTTATGATTCGTGTAAATGTCGTACTTCTCTCAAAAAAAAGTAATGACTTCATATCTTTAATGCCTAAACTATAGTCACAAGTTTTAGATCACGCGTTGAGTAATTCTGCTCGCATTGCTTCAACTGCCTTGATGCATAGGCAATCACTTTTTCGTGCTACATCAGTACACATCCCAAACTTTGTTTGAATTCATCACTAAATATAATAAACCCTTATGAACCCTCGGGTATGGTTAACACGGGTACTGTAATCAATATTTGCTTTAGCTCCTGAAAACTTTGCTCACACTTATTTGTTCATTGAAACTTTACTTGCTTCCTTGTCAATTGTGTCATCGATCTAGATATCTTGAAAACTTCTTCGATAAATCTTTGATAGTACCAAAATTTCCAGAAAACTTCAAACTTCTCTAGCGTTTGTCGGTGTGTTCCAATTAGTTATCACTTTTACTTTAACTGGATCCACTTCAATTCACTGGGAAGTAACTACATGACCGAGGAACCCTAGTCGTTCAAGCCAACATTTGCACTTTTTAAACTTGACATATAAGCTTTCCTATGCAGTATTTCTAACACTATTCTAAGACGTTCCTCAACCTAATCTTTATCCTTGGAGTATATCAAAATGTCATCAATGAAAATTATGACAAATTGATCCAAGTATTGGTGAAATACACGATTCATTAAATCCGTTAATATCGCTGGAACATTAGTCAATTTGAATGGCATAACATTGAACTCGTCAGGTCATAATGAGTTCTAAAACCGTCTAGTGTATATCACTCACCTTAACTTCAATTGATGATATCCTGATTGTATGTTGATCTTGGAAAATACTTTAGCCCCTTTTGATTGATCAAATATATCCTTGATTCTCAAGAGATGATACTTATTTTTGATGGTTACATGATTCAACTCCCGATAGTCGATAAAAATCCTTATGCTTCCATCTTTCTTCTTTACGAACAATAATAGTGCATCCCACGACAATACAATTGGTCGGATAAACCCAATGTCCAACAATTCTTATAACTGAATTTTCAATTCCCGAAGTTCTTTTAGGGCTATTCTATATGGAGCTTTAGATAGTGGTGTTGCTCCAAGAACCAGATCTACTGTGAATTCCACTTTTCTACCTGGTGGAGTACTAGGTAGTTCTTGTGGAAACACGTCTATAAATTCTTGTACCATGGGTATCTCCTTAATCTTCATCATTGCAAGTTTTTCTCCTAAAATGTTTTTCTTTTCTCAACATTCTCTAGACTTGCAAAGCCGATATCAGTTGGAGATAAGTTTTGGTCTATTTTCGAGGAGAGATTATCATTCTTCTCGTGATTTTTGAAAAGACACTTCTCTTTCTCCACAACGGATGGTTGCATAATTACAATCCAATCAATTGATGTCCAAAATCACATCGAAGTCTTTTATCTCTATCATATACAAATAGATTCTAATTTTTTCTCCTCAATTTCAAGATTCATCGACCTCACTAATTTATCGGTGTTCAATGTTCCGCATGAGGGGATGCTAACTCCTAGTGTACTCTTTGATTTATTACGGGTAGTACTAGATTTAGTAATGAAAGACATTGATACAAAAGAATGAGTTGCTCCCAAATCAAATAGAACATAAGCAGGTATATCAAATATCAGTAAAATACCTACTACTTCATTTAGTCTCTTCTGTATCCTTTTGAGTTAGTGTAAAAACTCGTGCTTTTCCTATTTTGTTCTGAACATTGTTATCATTTTTCTTCTGGGTAAATGTGGGACAGTCCTTAGTGATATGTCCAGGTTTACCACATTGAAAATAGGCATTCTTCCCATACAAGCATTCACCATGATGTGGCTTACCATACTTAGGACATGGTGCTACTGCAGCTATTATGGCCTTACTGACACTAGATCCGATATTAGCTTTCTTATTCAGCCATTTGCCATTTTCTTTATGACATAAGAATCATGCTTAGGTCTGGGATAACCTTTGCTCAAATTTTCTTGTCAATAGGTGTGGAGCATGCCTTAAGAGTTGGTTGAACTTTTGCTCATAATCAGTTATGGACATACTACTCTACTTGAGTTGAAGGAATTCGCTCTCCTTGAAATCTCTTAGAGACTGAGGAAAATACTTGTCCATCACCTCCTCGTTGAACTGTGCCCACATTAATGCCAACTACTGCTCTTGACTCCTAGTTTGAGACATCGAATCCAACTAGTGACTTGCATCATCCGTAAACATAAACTATACACATTAGACCTTTTAGGCATTAGTGCATGATTTGAGTCAAAAAAATACGTTCTAACTTGTGAAGCCATTCCTCAGCTACTAGTGGACTTGATGCTCCATCGAAAGTAGGGCTTATGTCTTCTAAACAACTCAATTACAGAGCCATGAGCCGGTTGAGTAATAGGAGCTGGTGGTGTAGGCAGAGCTTGATTCTAATTCAGCTTGCCAAGATCTTGAACCGCTTGTAGGAGTTCCCTTATCAGGTTGTTCTGGTTAGCTTGAGCCATTTCCTTTGAAATAAGAAATAATATCTTTTATTACATTTGTATAACAATATCAAGATACTTGTAAGGAAAGTGCAAAGTGAAATTTTTCACAACTTGATCATATAATTGATTTTTTTTTTCCTTTTCATTGACTCATCTTCTTGAAATAGGAAAAGTGATTCAATAAAAATGTAGAATGTATCGCAACATGGAAAATATAACTATAGAATCATAACATTTTTCATAACAAGAATTTGAACTTTGCTTAGTTAAACATACATGGGTCATAAGATGAAGTCGATCGATCGATGCGAGAAGCCATGGAGTGCAGTAAATATTTCACTTCTCTCATTTTAGTTTCCCACTTTGTACTTAAAGTGTTTTTTTAAATTAAAACAACGACGAGTCTACAGAATCAACTAAACCTGGCTCTGATATCGTGTTGTAAAGCCATGAACTGTATAGACCGGAACATCATTAGAACAATTGTACCTTTACAGTAGATTTAGAAATTATATGGGAAAATAGTTTAATTAACTACACTTTTCGTGAAAAATATAAAGTTCTAAACTAAAAATTGACTTAAGAATTTAACTACTACTACTACTACTACTACTACTACTACTATTTTTTTTTCTAAACAAGATGATTTAATATTTAGAACCTACCTAATAATTTCTTATAAAGAAAACCACTTTTGGAAGATAGAATAACTGTGACATGAAAGAAACAAATAAAAGAAGTCTTTTGGACAATTTCTATTCTTGTGAACAGTGGTATGCAAAAGATTTAGGCAGTAATACCCCATTTCCCTTTTTTTTCTATTTCGTGCGGCCAAGTGTAAAAAAAATTGTTTCATAGTTGTTTGGAATTTCATGAAATTTTAAGGAAAATAGGAAACTTCATATAATATAACATATCCAAAACTTTGCTTCCATAGACAATATACGAGGCATTAAAATAATTTTCAAATGCCGCAACGATTCGGTTTGGGAGGAAAAAACCAGCGCAATTTAAAGTAAAATATCAAATTGTTCAAACGTCTGGCATGGTTTCAAGTTTATCCAGTAGCTAAACCATGAGGCTATCAAAGCCCACTGGTCCATAAAATCCCTAGTAACGAATGAACTATGTATTTTTGAAGTCAAGGACAGAAGTTGGAAACTTAGAAAAACAACAACACTGAACTTATTGCTAACTTTTATGTGAGAAATGGAAAACTTATAAGTTAATTTCTAGTAACATAACTAATTCATTAAAAGTTTCTTAAAGTAGTTCCACAAACAATACTCATCGAAATCTTATTATTGGGAACACGTAAACGTATTTTTCTTCATGCTTAAATAATAACTTTAAGTTGTCCGGCCTCTCCATAGAATACTACACCACCATCTACCATCATCCACTTCCCAAATAAATCAAATCAACCCGTAAGAAGGATTAACCTATGAGTTGAAACTTAATAGATATCATGCATTTTGTTATCAAATTAGAAAATTCATATTATAAATTCATACAGTCGGACGTAGATGAATTTCCAGCGAAATCCAAATTCTATAGAATTATCATAACACATAGGGCAGAAGAATGATCATTTCAATTATAGTAGTGCTGAAACACCATACACCGAAGGCATCAATTCTTTCATACTGTAAATAAAATTCATAAATTGAAAACGAAATAAACACATGCACATCTACCTACCTTAGTTTGAAGCTTTTGAATGGACAAAGTTGGACGATGAAGTTGGTTCCCGATGGCACCCCGATACTTAAGAAATCCGCCTCTTTTTTTCTTACTTTTGGGAATTTTTCTTGTTCATAGTGTATACCTCCGTTTTGAAAATTATAAATAAATATATATTGTGGAAAGAAATATGAATTGATTGTGGGAAATGAAGAGTTAACTCATTGGATCCTTGAAGAAGAAGTGGTAGTGGTTGGTAGTTCACAAGTTAAGAAGAATAAAGAAAGGTTTACGTTTCATCCATGCACTTTATTTGAGGTTTAATGCAATACCTGTGTGTAGAATGCAATACCTGTGTATGCGTATATTTGAGGTTTAATGCTTTAGTTATTCATCAATTAATGCAACCATTTCATTCTATACATACACGTGCGTGTGTATATACGGCTGTTCATTTTTGAATTCAAGGAAGATGAAATGAAATGGATCTTTAAATTTAATTTTCACCCTTGGTCCCTATATTTATTTATTTATTTAACAAAACAAGGAAATAATAACATAACTTCCGATATAGAACCTTATAAATCTTCTTTCACTCCTCAAATTTGTTTGAAACTTTAAATTTGGTCATTTTGAAAAATAGCATGTGTGCAAATCTAGTCTTGAAAATATTTACTATACATAAAATAAAATTTATTTTCAGATCCAATTTTTGGGAAACATTAAATTTCGTCGTACCTCATTAAATATTTTTTTTTCCCTAAAACATGCATGGTTACTTATTGAACCACCATAAAATTGCAAATATATTTATTTAAAGTATATTGGACTAGTATTGGACATTCAATTCTTATGTAGCCGAGCATAAGGCTTGTTTATGGGCTAAGTTTGTGGTCCTAAATCATCATATTTAGAAGTATATGCTTAATTTATATTTTTTCCCCGGATTTCTACAGTTTTAGCAACCTACTCCACTGCCAGTAAGTCCCTTTGTTGAACGTCTTGATTTGTAACTTTGATCAATATCTACTCACTTCTTTTGAACTTGTTTGCAGAGTCTTTTCTAAGATGTGAGCTCCTCATATCAGTGGGATATTATTCATCACATTTATTAGCTCTCTTTCAAGGAGCGCAGCTTCGACGAGCTGATCGATAAGAACATACTCTTTATATTGCACGGACTGATGTCTTCTTGAGGTGAATATTGGCCTTTCGTCCATTATTTGATTTTGCATGTGCTTAATCCCTATTTTCAGGTAAAACCTAATATTTGAGAAAGGTAATGATTGGTTGCATCCATGATGGAGTGCTTTTGATTCACATCACTTTTTCTCCCCTTGAAATGGAGGGTCTGACAAGGTTCTCAATTGGGACTTTTTTGAGCAGCTTGAAATCTTTGCTACTAGCTAATTTTGATAAAGCATCAGCATGCACATTTTAAAGATGTGGGATTTGTGCCAGCTCAAACTTTTCGAAGTGTGAGAGAAGATCTATGACCTGTTTGAGGTATGTCGCCATGCCTTTATCTCTTGGAATAAAGCTGACACTCACTTGGCTCACTATTAGATGAGAATCACTATTGATGAACAACAACTTGCATCTCTTCGGCTAATTTGAGGCCAGTTAAGAGTGCCTTATTTTGAGTAACATTGTTGGAGGCTTTGAATCCAAACCTCTTTGCACAATTAAGCTTGTGGCCCTCTAGGCTTACCAAGAACACTCTTGCTCCGGAGCCAACTTCTCTAGAGGACCTATCTACAAAATGGGTCCAAGTGGGGAAGGGGGGCATTATGAACTCCATTACCACCTCTATTCCAAGGGCATTGGTAAACTCTGCTATAAAATCTACAAGGGCTATGGAGGTTCTTGATTTGTAGGTAATATCAAACTCACTCAGCTTTACAGCCTACTTCATCAACCTCCCAACAGCATCAGGCTTCTATAGCACCTGCTTGAGGGAAACGTTTGTTATACTATGGGCATGAAAGTATGGTCTCAACTTTTTAGAAGTGGTAATGAGTGATATAGTGAGCTTCTCCATATTTGGATAGCGGGCCTCCACTTGTAGAATGTCTTTGCACGCATAATAGATGGGTAATTGATGGGTACTTTATTCTCTTACAAGAATTGAGTTGATGGCCTCTTCAAATATAGCCAAATAAAGCAACAAGGGCTTATTGGCCTTTGGTTTGGAGAGGAGGGAGTCTGTCCTAAATGGTTCTTTAGCTTCTAGAATGTCTCTTCACACCCTTCATCCATTGAAACGTTTTCTTTCCTTTGAAAACATTGAAGAATGGAACACATTTATCGTTGGCTTTAGAGAAGGAGCGACTCAAGGCTATTGTTATGCCTCATCACCCCCAGGCTCCCACGTGGCATAGCCGACCTAATGGAAATCCAACCCGCCGAAGCCCATATGTTAAAAGACAAGTGGTGTACTGTTGCAGGTACCCAAAAAATAAAACCTTTAACTCTAAAAAAATGTAGTAGTGGAAGTAAGGATCGTTTCCATGGAGAGTGATTAGTCTAATTTTATGCTATGTAAACAAGGATTGTGGGGTTTTGATTATACATAGACTATTTTAAAGAAATTAACTAATAACAACTTAAATTAATATATTGAAGGCTATCAAAAGAACAAACCTTGGTCTAAGTTAATATCCACCGTCGGAAATTTACAACTGATCATTGATGCAAGTATATATCAATTCACACTTTGAATATTCAAAGTCGAAACTATTTTCCTTATCTATCATTAGTCGTAATTGATTAGAAAACAAGCGATCTAATTAAACCTAATTACTAAACAACCCAAGACAAGCGCTAAAGGTTTAATTTGGCAACAACCTTAAGAATTAGAGAGATCTATGAAACTAAATAACACAAGCACAAGAGGTTGTATTTAATTTAGTCAAACGTTCGTCTCAAAATTTAACAATTTCTAATGCATCAAACAATTAAATCTTAGTTGCTCTACAATTTAAATGGATCAAACAATTACGGATTTGATATCTAACCTACCAATAGATTGTAACAAATAATAAACTAGTAGGCCTCTGGAAATTAAATGCAACAATCATGAAAATATGAGCACAAGAACATTCGAATCTCAAAACATAAATTAAACGATGTAAACAAACTTGATCTCACAGTTTTATTGGTTTCGAAGTTTCAATTTCCTTCGACCAAGTACAAAAGTTTAGCTACACATGAGAATTCTAAGAGCAAAAAGAGAGAAAAATGGGATGGGGGCGTGTGTCACATTTTCTCGATGGTTTTAGGGTTTAAAAAGTGTTTTGAAATTTGTTTCCATAAGAGTTTGACTTAAATTCGAAAAACAGATTTCGCACATCGGAAGTGTACTATACGACCGCATAGTATAAATGCATGCGACCGCATAGTTCATTTGAAACTCGACCTTCATTTCTCTAGAACCATGTATGCGACCGTATGGTATTAATGCTATGCGACCGCATAGTATTGATATCTATGCAATTATTACGTTTCAGTCCTCAAACTTTGTTTTCTCGATTCTTCGTTTCTTTTCTTGTTTCTCTTTTTCCAATGCTTCATGTCTTCTATCAATTGGTCTTCAGGTCTTTCACATGTTTGTTTTGCTTTTCGAGTCATCTTTTGGATATTTGCAATTTGTCCCAGAACTTTTATTTTCTTTCACTTAAGTCCTTTTTCGCTTGTTTCTTCTAAATTCCAGCATATTCATCCAATCGCAACCTAAATCAAAATATAAG
>CAIGRK010087829.1:0-14939 GCA_903798315.1 Fraxinus greggii
AACGTTTGACCTTCATTCCACGTGCCACGATTTCCTTGAGTCTTTTAAGACGAGGGGTAACACTCTTCCTTTCTCTATTTATGCGTTATATTATGATTTTGTGAGAGACTAGGAATTTTCATTTCGTAGTAGTTGAATAATTTATGAAGTCATGTGGGAATTTGTGCCGTGTTTAGTTTTTTGTGTGCCGGAGAATTTACTACCTGAAAGGATTACAGTGCCATGAGATATTTTGTTAGTCGTAAATGTAGTCTGGTTTTCGTAAATGGTTAATTGACTGATACGCTTGTGTCCTAGAAACAATAAATTTTTTATTTATTTTTTTGTGAGAAATCAGTTTGTATTGAGCATTCACATACAATCCCTTGAAGTTGATTGCAGATTATACCTCTTGTTATCAAGCTTTAGCAATTGGATCTAGATCATAGGCGCATATATTGTTGTAAATTCGTTCAAAACAATGTTTTATATTAGTTTATGGGCATGAAAAGAGATTTATTTGGCCCAAGTTGATGATTTGAAAATAAATTGAAATGTGGAAAATTATGCCGATGCATACGCATGGCAACACAAGAAATTGTCTGCAAGAAGCAATATTGCTTCTACTATGCATACACAAGGATATAACCATGCGTACACATGGTTCAATTTTATAGCCATTGAGCTACTTTTTCATTTGAAATTTGGTGTTGATTCATGAAAAGTTTCTAACTTTTTATGAATTGTTGGGTCCTGTTCGAGACAAATGGATGGAAATACTATAAATAGATGATAGATTTTTATTTTCAAATATTAGAAACAACAAATACATCATTACTTGAGATATTCCAATTCATTCATCGAATATTCAAATTTTTTAAAGTTTTCAACTAGGAAAAATCAATGCTTTTATGCTTCTTCCTTGAAGGCTTATCAATCCTCTAAACTATTTGCCGGAAATCGTAAAAGTATATTAGAGGAGGCAAATATCGTTTTTAGGATAACACATCATATAGTTGTTCGAGCCTCATTCTTCATTTCATCTTGTTCTTGTTTCCATCTTCATCTTCTCCTCTTCAATATTTCCAACATATACGAGGCCTTCTCACCTATATATCCATTTAATTGGGCGGTGGGGGCAGGGTTTCCCTTACTCGTTGAATCTCAGTAATGTCTCCTTCATTTTGAAAAAAATTAAAATCAAGCTTAGCAATGTGTTAAAGTATTGAATTAGAACCGAAAGCAACGTGAATGAAGCAATCTAGGCTAATATACTAGTGTTTTCAAATCTGACCTTCTATTGATTTAGGATAAATTTTAACTTGTTGATTCAAAACATCTTGGAGATAGAGGATGATTAGTGGGAGATGAATGATCATCAACAAGTATTTCCCAAGTCTTGTTTTCTGAGGTATTGTTTTCATCATAAACAACATTTTCATTTCAAAGTACGAGTTTCCAACCGTAATGATGTTCACATGTTGATCACCTATACAATGTGACTAAGTGCTATGCAGCAAACATAGGATCTTGGCAAAACTGCATTAAAATTATGCTCCAAAATTTCTCCTCCTTGCATCCTTTCTTCTTATGATTCGTCTATTTTTCTAATCTTTCTGTCTTCTTTTATTGTACTGTTATTTTACCTTTGTCTTGTCTTTTATTGAATAGATCTCATGTACAATTTTTATAGTTTTCTACAGAAAAATTTCACGAATATTTCTTATCAATCTCTTTCCGATGGTTGCCGGAGTCCAGTTTGATGAGATTGGTGATGAATGCTCTACAGGGTGTAGAATCTGCTTTAATAACTATTGATAAACTCTCTGCAGTACTTTGTTACATGTTCAGCAGACGGAACTTCTCATTGAATTCCAAGTTTGTTCGAAAATACTGATTCTATTTTATGTTATATTCTTTTCAAAGCATGATTTAGAAAGTATGGAAAATTTTCCAATACCTTCTGCTTTCCTTGTGGACTTTTACTTGGGTTGAGAAACAATTCTTAAAGCTCCTATATGCATCGACATATGTAAGCTTAACATTTCTATTTCTGATCACGTGCCTTATTTCATTGCAGGCACAAGCTTAACCATTTTGTATCCACGTTACAGCATTATGTACAATCACATATCATTTTCCAATTCAAACGTTTCCTATGTCAAAAATGAGTCTCAATATGAGACTACAAATTTGAAGCATAATATTTTCGGTTGGAAATTGATGTGTGATCATACTTTGATTATATTTGATCTCTTTGACTTATTTCTTCATCCAATTGACTCCAAGTACTCTCGAATCTTCATTTTGAGGTCCGACACAACTTTTGAGTATTTGTACTTTAGTCCCCGAACTTTGAATCTCTTACAATTCAGCCATTTTCTTCTATTTTTGCCTACTCTTACTCGTTTTCTTTAATTCCATCAACCTATATCACAATATCAAAATACACATTAAAACGTTCGAAAACTCGTAGATATAAGTAAAATATCAAGTTCAGATGATATCTAAAGTATGAGTGAAATATACTCATCACATATGTATGTGTATGTGTATGCATAATTTAAATATTAACAATTATGAATTTATCAACAACAAAAAAATAAAAATAAAAATCATATTTATAAATTAAAACAAGATGTTAAATATAGTCATTTACTTATTACAATTCAAGTAAAATTTAGCAAGAAATTAGTATACTTAGTTCATTAAAACATTATACATTTTCAAAATTTATTATAGATATGTTAATCTGATATATTAATTATTTTAATATTTCAAAATAATATCAAAATACTTCTGTTGGTTATTTGATATTTAATTGTACATATATATTTCATCTAAAAATATATTCAGAAATTTATAGTTGCATTTAGCGAATTAACTACTACTAAATTTAGAAAATTTTATCCTTTTTTTTTTTTACAAGGGCATTTTAGGTATATCAACGTCATTTTAGAAGATATATGCCTCAAAAAGTGGCGAGAGAGTGAATGTGATACTCAAAACCAAAAGTAATGGAGGCTATTGAGTTTTTAAACATGAGGGGTGTCTATGATATTTTTTTATTTTTTTGCCATTTCTGCAATGATGGTATAAATGGAAAATTTTCCAGATGTTTCTTGTCAAATAAATCATGCTCTATTGCTAGCATTATGCAAAACATCTTGCAATCTGCTGTGGACTTTTGGTCTTGCTTAATTGGAAGCATTTTGGAGGCTAGATCCAATGATGAAAAATCGGATGACAGATTTTCTCAGAATGACATTTCACAGGTAATTTTTCAAAATATTAATAACTCTTGCTTATTGCTGGCTGAAGGCTTTCATTCTTCTTTTTCTTACCATCTCTTGATTATAAAAATATCTAGACTTTTGGATGTGTAAAGATAACTTTGGGTGAACGTAACCTCCTTTGTTATATGTATTCTTATCATACCGAATCCACATTTAAAACAATTTAAATTGGATATTATATGTTCTAATTGAAATTGGTATTGTTATCTTGTTGTCAATTTCATGTTGATCTTTGAAACTAACATCAATTCAAATTTCACTATTTTATAATGAAGAATCCTTTTTAAGTTCATTACTTTGTGTCCTTACTTTGTGTCCTGATGTAATATGTTTGGACAGTGAACTTTATTCCACTTAAACCTGAAGTGCTAAATTTTTACGCTCAGGTAAGTATTGCAGTGTCTGAAAATAGTTTCAAATAGACTTATATTTTAGTTTTTTAGGTGGTGCTGGTTGCTGTCCCTGTGCTAATTATGTGGACACATCTTAATGCATCAGAATTTTAGCTGGTGACATTGAATACGAAGTAGTTTGTGCACTAAAGTTGTGTAGTGAAGTATCTATTTCATAATGAGAGGCTTGGCGCTGGATCATATAGTTTATTGTGTCGTCTTTAACTCATATGGGATACTCACACTGTCTCTCTTGTTATACCCCCACTTGTGTAAAGAGGAAACTGGATGTATGGGGTGAAATTGAAAATGATGCTAGTAGATGATGATGAATAATTAATTGAATAACTATGGATGAGATATGCCCTACGACTCCCTAAACCTAGCTTTGGTTCCATGTTAAAGCATTGACATTTGAGTCTTTACTGTCTAAGAGCATATACTAGTTTTAATCTTGTATTTCTTTGACATTAGGAGAAGCTCTAAATGTCTTTTGTCACGGCTTGTTAAGGCTTGCAAAATGAAAATTAGCGCTGTGCTAATAAAGCAACTTAAGAATTTTTTGTCATTGCAGGTGCTCTCCATAAGAACTTGTGCCAAGAATCTTAAAGAGTTGTACTTAGATCACCTAAACATGTGATAGTATTTCACGTTTCTGGGATTTCCTCAACTATAATGAGTATTATGCAGATGTATTAGGTAGACAAATGGGTCTCTGTATTTTTCTTCCGTGAAGCTCCAGGTACTATAATCACACTGTGACTGCTGCTATCAGAGATGACACCATTACAATTTTGAGTCTTTCCATATAATGCTTTATATTACTCTTATTACCATTTAGAAAACCCGGACCTTGGGGATAGCTACGTTTTTGTTATATTTGTAGTCATGTACATTATATATGTATAGTTTTGTAATGGAAATATTCGTGAAGGCAAAAAGTCACAATTATTTCTTTTGAAATTCATCGAGAGTTTATTTTGTCACGCATTTGTATGTAGCCGAATGAAAAAGATGTATAGATTCTATGCACATTCTCTAGTAGCCAATGTTTGTGGGAGATTTTTCCTAATTAGTACTTTATAAGATTTGGTACATTTTGATGAATTCTATTTTATTGTGAAAGTTACATTAAGTATTATGATTTTTGAATCCTGTATTTTTCGACCACTTCTCAAGAACCCTTTAAATCTTTCTGTTGGCTGAACTCGTTAGAGAAGTTGAATAATATTCTCTTTTGAACTTTTTAATGAATAATTGATTAGACCTGCCGATTGTGCTGTCTCTTTCCTTGTGTTATTGCTTAGATTCAAACGCCAATGTACCAATCGAGACGTCATGGATGACTTAATGGGTTAATGACCATAGTTTCTTCCGGGTCAAACAAATTACGCCGAAGGGAGTATATAGGACACAAAATAACCGGAATAAAAGTCATGTTGGTAACAACTACAACTCAATACTAACCTCGTACGGCTGTACCATAATATGATGCTATCAATACAAATTTAGGGTGTCTTTGCGCAACATTATTTTGGAAGAATGTATTTTGAAATAGTAAATTAATGAAGAATGTGTGAATGAGAAATAAAGAAAAGTTATTGATGTGAAGAAAAATATTATTTTATTAAAAAACTTGTAGTTGAAAATAAGTAAAAGAATGAAAATGAAAATTTTAATGTGACTTAAATTGAGGTTTAGACTATTTTCGAAATTGGGCTACCCCTAATGTTTAGCCAACTATGGTAGTTTCCTTGAAAAAAATGTTGCGACAATTTAAAGTATACGTAGTCTATGGTTTAGCTAAAAATTTGAAAAAGATTCTTTTTGGGTCGAATTAAAATTTGACTTTAATTTAAGTTAAAGTCAAACAATTAATATTAATATTTTTCATGGATCCCACATCTTTTCAACCACATATTTCAAAAATTTCTATTACAATTCACTAAAAATCTAATTTTAATTTCTACTAAACACCCTCTAAATCAAAGTTAATGATTAATTTTAACCATATATTTAACAGTATTCACATCTTTTATCCACTTTACGCATAAAACAAGATTTTATCTTTATCTACTTCGTTTCTAAAGAGAGTTTTTCTTGAATTGCANAAGTCAAATAATCAATATTAACCACATCTTTCATGGGTCCCACATCTTTTCAACCACATATTTCAAAAATTTCTATTACAATTCACTAAAAATCTAATTTTAATTTCTACTAAACACCCTCTAAATCAAAGTTAATGATTAATTTTAACCATATATTTAACAGTATTCACATCTTTTATCCACTTTACGCATAAAACAAGATTTTATCTTTATCTACTTCGTTTCTAAAGAGAGTTTTTCTTGAATTGCAAACACGAAGAAATGTACGTGACAACTGACAATTCCTTTTATGCAAATCAGCATTTTATCCGATAGGTCAGACAAAATTTCATATACAGTGTCATTTTATTTTATCTGATAAGTCAGACTTAACATAAAAACTTTCTTATACAGTGTCATTTTTATGTATTCAAGAAAACAAAATGGATTAAAAAGAAGTGGTAATTGAACCCACTTTACATAAAATGACACCAAATATTATTAATTATAAATTTTGTGATAACTACATCATCGAGACATTGACATTCAGACAGAAGATGAAACAGATTATGACATCATCGTACATTTGAAGATTGCTATATTCTACTTACTCCACCTTTACTGCTGCAACTTATATTTGGTTACTCGGTCTTTGGATTTGGATTCTCCTAGATTATATCCCATTCAAGTTTTTTTTTTTTCCCTACAATCAACACAACTTGCAGTGGTCAGCAAAAATGGAGACCTCAACACCAGCAAAGAGAAATGAGTGCCTGGTTTTTGCAGTAAATGGAGAGAAATTTGAAGTCCCAAATCTTGATCCTTCCACTACTTTGCTCGAGTTCTTGCGCTCTCGTACCCGTTTCAAGAGTGTCAAGCTTGGCTGCGGTGAAGGTAGAGGCATCTGTGTTCATTTACATTTTTTTTATTTTTGTGGGGGATTGATAATGATTAAGAATACAAGAGCTTGTTTTATTTTATTGTTTAAATCTTTGCTGTTTAGAAAGTGTAAAATTCTCTTTAAACAGGGGCAATTTAGAATTTGGAATGAAAGAACACCCAATCTTGTTTAAAAATTTGGAATATTGCAGGTGGTTGTGGTGCTTGTGTTGTTCTGCTGTCAAAGTATGACCCTTTAAATAAGCAGATTGAGAATTTTTCTGTGAGTTCGTGTCTCACGCTCCTGTGCAGCATAAATGGCTGTTCAGTTACTACAAGTGAAGGCCTTGGAAATACTAGAGATGGTTTTCATCCAATCCATCAAAGGTTTACAGGCTTTCATGCTTCTCAATGTGGCTTTTGCACTCCGGGAATGTGCATGTCGCTATTCTCAGCTCTCGTTGATGCTGAAAGAACAAGTCGGCCAGAACCTTCACCGGGATTCTCCAAGTTGACAGTTTCGGAAGCTGAAAAGGCTATAGCAGGAAATCTTTGTCGCTGTACTGGTTATCGTCCTATAGCTGATGCCTGCAAAAGTTTTGCTGCTGATGTTGACATGGAGGATCTGGGGATCAATTCTTTTTGGAGAAAGGAAGATTTGAAGGAAGTTAGAGAAAGTAGATTACCAACTTATGATCCAACGAATCATAATTGTACTTATTCTGAATTCTTTGGAGAGGAAAGCGAGTCTGATATGCTTTTGAATTCTGAATTGTACTCATGGTACACTCCTGCATCTATTGAGGAGCTCCAAACCTTGTTGCACCCCAGTGTGTCTGAAAATGGTAAGAGGCTTAAGCTAGTTGTTGGCAACACAGGCACTGGTTATTATAAAGAAACGGAAAAGTATGACAAGTATATTGATCTGAGATATATCCCCCAGATTTCAGTGGTTATAAGAGATAATTCGGGCATTGAATTTGGAGCAGCTTTGTCCATTTCCAAAGTTATTTTCAATTTAAAGGAAGAAAATGAAAACTTAACCTTGGAAGTAAAACTGATTTTTACGAAACTCGCTGAACATATGGAGAAAATTGCGTCAGGGTTCGTGAGGAATTCAGCAAGTCTAGGGGGTAATTTGGTGATGTCACAGAGGAATAATTTTCCTTCCGATATTGCTACATTACTTCTTGCTGTGGATTCTAGTGTCAGCATACTGACAGGTCATGTCTGCGAAAAAATTTCAATGGAAGAGTTTTTGTCGATGCCACCATTGGACTCCAGAAGTGTGCTTCTAAGCGTTCACATCCCTTATTGGAAACAAACAAAAAGCAATGGAACAATTGAATCGAATTCTAGGTTTTTATTTGAAACTTTTCGTGCTGCACCACGACCTCTCGGTAATGCATTACCCTATTTAAATGCTGCCTTCTTAGCTGATCTTTCTTGCAATAAAAATGAAGTTCTAGTCAACAATATACGATTGACTTTTGGTGCTTATGGGACAAAGCATGCAACAAGGGCAAATAAAGTCGAGGAGTATCTATCTGGAAAACCAGTTGGTGTTAGTGTACTAAATGAAGCGGTCAAATTGGTAAAAAGCTCTGTGGTACCTGAAGATGGCACTTCACATGCTGCTTACCGGTCAAGTTTAGCTGGTAGTTTTCTCTTTGAATTTCTCTTTAGCTTCATTGGAGTTGATTACAAGATTTCTACTGATGGATTAGATAACACATTACGGGAAGAATCCAAAATCATCAATAATAGCAATCTTTTGCTGTCGTCTGGAAAACAGTTTGTGGACTCGAGTAAAGAGTGCTATCCAGTAGGTGAACCAATGACAAAATTTGGTGCTTCCATTCAAGCTTCTGGTTTGTTATGCCCTGTTTATTTTAATCTTAATAATTTTGCTCAGTGCCTCAATCATGACTCACGGTTAGTTTCTTGTAAAAAGTAATTTACATTGCTGCTGTTTTGTGGCTATGCTGTCCAATTCTGCAGGTGAAGCTGTGTATGTGGATGATATTCCATCACCTCCAAATTGCCTGCATGGAGCATTTATCTACAGCACCAAGCCTCTAGCACGAGTGAAGGGAATATCCTTCAAGTCTAATTCACTACCAGATGGGGTTACTGACGTTATCTCTTCAAAAGATATCCCAAAAGGAGGAGAAAATGTAGGACGTAGAGCCATGTTTGGTTCCGAACCTTTATTCGTCGATGATCTTGCTACTTGTGCTGGTGACCTTATTGCTCTTGTGGTAAGTCCTCCCAAGCTTTTCTACTAGATTAGGATGTCTTATGTTAATGAAGTTAGAATTTACTAAACACGAACTTGTGGTGCGTTTACTGAAATGTATACATGAAATCTTCTCTAGGTTGCAGAGACAAAAAAGCATGCAAATCTGGCTGCCAAGATGGCTCTGGTTGATTATGATTACAAAAATCTAGATCCTCCCATTTTAACTGTTGAAGAGGCTGTAAAGAGATCAAGTTTCTTTGAAGTTCCTCCTTTCTTATATCCAGAAAAAGTTGGTGATTTCTCTGAAGGAATGGCTGAAGCTGATCATAAGATTCTCAATGCTGAGGTACCTTTATTTATTTGGATACTTCTGCTTTATACAAAAAGATCTCTCAGACAATGCTCTTCTTATATATAAACACTTTTTATTTTTTCCAATTTGAGCAAGTGTACTAACTTTTTGGGCACTGCATATTGCCTTATCTAATGAATGCTAGGTGCTAACTATTTTTTTTTCAATTGCTAAATGTGATATCCAGATTAAATTTGGCTCGCAATACTATTTCTATATGGAGACACAAACGGCACTTGCAGTTCCAGATGAAGAAAACTGCATGGTGGTTTATAGTTCGATTCAGTGCCCTGAGTTTGCACATATTGTAATTGCAAGATGTCTCGGAGTTCCGGAGCATAACGTCCGTGTTATTACGAGAAGAGTTGGTGGGGGCTTTGGTGGAAAGGCATTAAAAGCAATGCCTGTGAGTGCTGAATATATATTAACATGAACTTCAGTCCTTCCTCTTCCTCTCTTCTACTGAATTACATTTATTTGCTTATTTTTTTGGGAGGTGGAGGGGTATATAGCTTGTTTGCCGTGAAATCTTTTTCAGGTAGATTTAAGGAAACTGACGGTATTACAAATTGATTAATACTACTGGCATGTTTGATACGGGGAATGGCATGTTGACTGCTGCATATACATGTGTTTTAGGTCTATGTTAAGATTTGATTTGGTATCCATGCTCTATTCACCTTTTGGTTGTTTACAATTTTCAGGTTGCTACAGCGTGTGCTCTTGCAGCACATAAATTACGTCGCCCAGTTAGAATATATCTAGATCGTAAGACAGACATGATAATGGCAGGAGGAAGACATCCCATGAACATAACTTACAGTGTTGGATTTAAATCCAGTGGGAAGATCACAGCTCTGCACCTTGACATACTAATTAATGCTGGGAATACTACCGATATAAGCCCCATAATGCCGAATAACATGATAGGTGCGCTTAAAAAGTATGACTGGGGTTCTCTGTCTTTTGATATAAAGGTATGCAAAACAAACCTTACTAGCAAATCGGCTATGAGGGCTCCAGGGGAGGTGCAGGCATCTTATGTTGCTGAAGCTATAATGGAACACGTAGCTGGTATGCTGTCAATCGAAGTGGATTCTGTCCGGAAAAAAAATCTTCACACGTATGAAAGCTGCTTGTTGTTCTATGGGAGTGTTTCCGGGGACTCAATAGAGTATACTTTGCCCTCTATTTGGGATAAGGTGGCCAGATCTTCGAGTTTTGTCCAAAGGGTTGCAACAACAGAACAATTTAATCAGAGCCATATTTGGCGGAAAAGGGGTATTTCTCGAGTACCAATTATCCATGAAGTTCTTGTAAGACCTGCCCCAGGTAAAGTTAGCATTCTTTGGGATGGATCCATTGTTGTAGAAGTTGGAGGGATAGAATTGGGGCAGGGGCTCTGGACAAAGGTTAAACAAATAACTGCTTATGCTCTTAGTTCAATCCAATGTGATGGAACTGAAGACCTAGTCGAGAAAGTACGAGTTGTACAGTCGGACACCCTGGCCTTAGTGCAAGGAGGATTTACTGCTGGGAGCACTACATCAGAATCAAGTTGTGAAGCTGCTAGACTATGCTGCAATGTCTTGGTTGAAAGATTAGCCCCTCTTAAGAAAAAGTTGCAAGAGCAAATGGGTTCTATCAAATGGGAAGATCTGATTCTTCAGGTTTGTACTTTCCCTGTTTGAATTTCTTCAGTTTTATAGAAATCCAAAACAACCCCCATCTAAATATGTTTAGTTTAGTGTGCAATGACAAAAAAGTTCAGCTTCATATCAAAGAAGTAGATTCTTCATTTTTATCGGGAAAAAACAACAGAGACTGAACTTCTAAGTACTATCCAATCTGGACTCTGAACTTCATCTCATTGGAGACTATTTGATTCCAATAATTCTTGGTATATCTTTCACAAGCATGTTGCATTGGAAACTTGTCTGATTTATTTCATCATTCAAACCTGTGAAATTGAATTCTGAAATGTACTTGAACTCAGAATCATATTGATTGACCAAAATATTCCCTCTTATTAGTTTATTTCTTCAAGGATTTAGATGATGGAAGGTGTTTTACTAATCCACGGTCGTCAAGAGAAATAGATAAGAATGCATGAAAACAGAATTTGAAGTACACACGATGCACATGATTTGTCTTCTTGGAAAATTCTTGATTCAATAGTCTTAGAAATTTTTTGGCGTGATTTACTTCGCCTTTTTGAATGTAGGCACATTATCAATCAGTAAACTTAGCAGCACATTCTTTCTTTGTACCCCTGCCCACTTCTCAACGGTACTTGAATTATGGTGCTGCTGTTAGTGAGGTAAATATCTCTTTGAACCTTCTTTTTTTGTTTAGTCCGGGGTGATTAAGCAGGATTCAGATACATCATGTGAATTTGAGACACGGATATCCCTTTTGAGATGATGTTAACAAATAATGAATCCATGTATACTGCAGGTAGAGATAAATATCCTGAGCGGAGAAACAAGAATATTGAGAACGGATATTGTCTATGATTGTGGACAGAGCATGAACCCTGCCGTCGATTTGGGACAGGTTCAAATTTTCATATTTCCTTTGCTGTGTGTTACTCAAGTATGTAGTATGAAGTTTGATGATGATGCTTAAGCTTATGCATATCTTAATCAGTTGTGACTATATCATTTAGTTCAGTTCATGTTTTCGTTATTCTACTCAACATACTTCTAAGCTGATGTCTTTATGTATGTATACTTGCATTCTTCTTCTCGTGACTGATAAAGAGTGCTTAGTATTTTTCATTGAAATTCGCAATGAATCTTTAGGTTCTTATTATGAATATTTTTTTCAACGATGTTTTACAGATTGAAGGGGCTTTTGTACAAGGAATTGGATTTTTCATGCTTGAAGAGTACCTTATAAATTCAGATGGCCTGGTGGTTGCAGATAGCACATGGACATACAAGATCCCAACCATCGACACTATACCGAAACAGTTCAATGTTGAGGTTCTAAATAGTGGACATCACCAAAACCGTGTTCTCTCGTCTAAGGGTACGTTGTTTTGTGTTCCCATGTGAATAGTTTCGGTTTTTCGTCCCTCCAAACGGTATATTGCAAATGCATTCAAATACTACTCAAGAGGGGTTGTAGTATTTGTTTGCTAAGATCAAATTAATTTTTTTGACAGCTTCTGGTGAACCGCCATTGCTTCTGGCAGCATCAGTTCACTGTGCTACAAGAGCAGCCATTAAGGTGGCCAGGAAACAGCGTAAATCGTGGGGGGCGCTAGATGAGACTGATTCAACGTTCCAGTTGGAGGTTCCTGCTACAATGCCTGTCGTTAAGCAACTCTGCGGCCTTGATACGGTCGAGATGTATTTGCAAAGCTTGGTCACTTTTAAATGAAACTTGAACAATATTATGTTTCTACACACTCAAAATACAAAGATAGATACACTAGTTGTAGGATGAGCAAATTTACAACCTTGAGAAATTATAGTGTTGTGTGATAATCAGTTCTTGGAACAAGTATTTCTCAGACCGTAATAAGCGACATTAGACATTTAAATACATCTCAAAAGAAAAAGACCACAGGTCATTGACGGGTAAATAAGTTAAAATATCTGAAATTGTCACGAATTAGACAAACCTCCACAGCCTCCTTGACGTGTAGGGTGTTCTGACTGCTCTTATCAATGAATGCTACCTGCAAAATAAGATCGGGGCTTTCTCCCTCGTTGTACCTCCGGCGTGAGAATCAGTAATTGGTTTAGGAAAGTAGGAAAAGAGTATAATTGGAATTCAAATTGTTAGGGTTTTAAGAGAGCCAAACATTTCTCACCTTAGCAATATTTATAGGCATCTGATACAACGCACTTGTTTAGCACTTCCTCCACGTTCTAATGGAATGACCCCCACTCCTCAAGCGGTTGGTTGCGCCCACGTTTTCCGTTGAACGGTTCCTGTCCAGCTCATTGTCATTTGTATGATTAAGTGTAGTGCTGGCTTCATAGTGGTAGACGGCCTATGTAAACATAGAGGGCTACAGTCTATGTGAACGTAGAGGGCATCATGGTGGTAGGTGGCTTCATGGGGGTCGACAACCTCATGGTGGTAGGTGGCCTTATGGTGGTCGACGGCCTCGTAGTGATAGATGGCCTACGTAAACGTAAAGGGCCTCATGGTGGTAGGCGGCGACGGCTCATGGGGTCGACGGCCTCATGGTAGTAAGCGACCTCATGGTGGTCGACGACCTCATGGTGATAAGTGGCATTATGGTGGTCGATGGCCTCATAGTAGTAGACGTCATATGTATACGTAGAGGCCTTATGGTGGTAGGCGGCCTCATAGGGGTCGACGACCTCATGGTGGTACGTGATCTCGTGGTGGTCAACAGTCTCATAGTGGTAGAGAGTCATGTGAACGTAGAGGATCTCATGGTGGTAAACGACCTCATGGGGGTCGACGGCCTCATAGTGGATGACGGTCTATGTGAACGTAGAGGCCTCATGGTGGTCAACGGCCTCATGATGGTTGACGCCCTTATAGTGGTAGACAGTCTATGTGAACGTGGCGACCTCATGATAGTTGACGGCCTTATAATGGTAGACGATCTATGTGAACATAGAGAGTCTCGTAGTGATAGACAGCTTGTAGGGATAGACGGTCTATCATGTGGTGCTCTACGTAGAGTATATATCAAGTAGTTCTCACCTCATTGATTATCGTAGATAATTATTAATATCATTCTATATCAATATCTATATTATATCTAGTACTAAGTAAAACATAATGAGGTATTTTTATTGAAAAGAAAGCTGTACTTTGCTGGTTCTATGAGTCCAAAGGTCGAACTTCGTCAAAATTCTGGTTGTTTTCTTGTATTGAGGTTTTCTATTGACTATTGTCGAGTAATTCATTGCCTTCAAGCATCTTTTATGATTTTCTTGAATGATAGAGGTGTAAAAATGGTCAAACGAGCCGATCAATTAGTTGTTTATAAACTACTTAAGAAAATAAAATAATTTTTACAATATTTCACATAAATGATTAAAGTCAATTTTGCTTGGAAAAGGAAAAAATCTTGACCATTTTCCAATTATAATCAAATTATTTGAATGACATTGACAACCTCCCTCACAATTACCAACTTCAGAGGAAATTATACCATAATTGTTTTTTAACTTTCCATTTCAGTAATCAAGTGAAAAATTTCTTTAAAAATCAGATGTACCAACAGCTATTAAATCCGACCCGAACATCGACCTAGTCGAGGTATTGGGTCTCAAATTACTGGTTGGATGGATTAGTGGTTGGACCGATGAGTTGTTTAAAAATTATTAAAAAAAAATAAACTATAAAATTCTTTCTTGAGACAAAATTAAAGTTTTTCAATTATTTTTCTTTGTATATTTTTAGAAATTTTTTTAAAATATTCAATTCATATTAATAAAAATTAAGACTGTAATTTTATATTAATTTTTTTTTATTTAAAAACTATACATGATTCACTAGATACATTTATATATTATTATCAGTGTTCTAAAAAGCGTAAAGTGTGGTTAGGTGTGGAGGCCAACCTTCAAGCTTTACGAGCCGACGAAGCTTAGGCGTAAAAAAAATATTTTTTATTTTAAATTTTTAATCATTGTAAAAAAATTCAATTATTCAAATAATACTTACAAAACATCTAAAATTATAAAATATTGTATTTACTTAATAATTCCT
>CAIGRK010087878.1:0-14834 GCA_903798315.1 Fraxinus greggii
TTTTTTAAAAAAAAATTATTATTTACTTAATCCATCGAAATAGTTGTTAGAGTTTTGTTTGGCTGTGTTGAAAACTTACATTTTTTATGAAATTTTATTTTTTAAAAAAATAATTTTGTTAGTAAAAGTATAACTCTATAAACAAATTCCGACAAAATGATAATTTTAGGAAATTACAATTGGTGTCCTCAGCTTATTGGAAATGTAGCAAGTAGGTTCTCAACCTATTATTTTGACGGGCTCTAATGCAACTTAATAATTTTGTAGCGCTTGAATCCTCAATAACTCAAATATTTATTATAAAGGTTACTTTACACTTATATTTAACAAAACAAACAAACAAAAGGAAGAAGGAAAGGAAAACAGAAAAACAAAGAGTAAGATTATTTGTTGACGGTTGGAGGTGATTACGGGAGGCAGGGTGAATTAAAATAAACAATAGCTAAAGTTAAAATTTTGCCAAAAAAAAAAAAAAAACTGAGTCATTAATTAAATACATGGGGTAAAATAATCAATTCAGGATTCAAGTTACAAAAATGTAAGGCTAAGGGAATCAAGCTGCGAAAATATTAGTTTAGGGATCTATTTGGCACATTTCAATAAGTTGGGTGACCCATCCCATGTGTTACTTTTTCAAAGGATTTAAAAATAAATCTGTATCATTTTTGTATAAAAACTTTAATGGGGTCATACTCTATATGCAAATGTGATATGATCGTTCATCCAAATCATGATCCACTTTTGTCTCTCTCTTTTACCACATCAAAGGTCGAAGTATTGCAATTTGAATAATTTCAGGTCGAAGGTCATAATTTAAGTGAACGATCTTAAGATGCATGCATATAGAATCGTCCGACCAATTTTTCTCTCCAAAATGAGGCTAGACCGTATACACAACCTTTGTCCTTCACCTCTTAAAAATCTACGATGAGAGAGACGAGGAGGGCTGCCCTCAGCCTGCTTGCACCTTTTCGCCATTTAAATGTTGGATAATGTCGTTGTCTTAAATCCAATATAGTAGTGCATCCTAATTGTCTAACACTTCCTACATTATAATTTTGACAGTATCATAAATATCTTCTTAGCTTTTTGATAATATTAGAGACACTCTGACATTTAAAAATGTCACTAACCTTTAATATTTCTAGATGCAATATATATGCTCTTAAAGAAAAATATGAAATGATGCAATATACTCTTAAAGAAAAATATGTGTTGTTTTTTTACAATTAGTTACAATTTTATTTTTAAAGTAAACTATAAGAATATAAATTGACATGTTATAGAGAGAACTCATTTGACGAAATTTAAATTTTAATCAATAAATTTACTTATACTTATTATATATATATATATTAACAAAATAGTTATTCATAAGTACAATTAAAGATCAAATGACAAAAATGGATAATATCATTTTTTTTTTTGAAATATTGCAATTATTAATATATCAAACGTAAATCATTCATTACCAAAATTTCCAACAAAATTTGGTGAAAATTTTAATGAATTTTTTGGGGAAAACATGTTTTGGAATAGTGATTTTTAGAGAATATATGGTTAAAAAGTATAAAAAATTAAATTAACGTGCAAAATATTTTATTACATGAATATGTGGTTGAAAATGAGTTTGAGAAAAAAAAATATTTTAACGAGACAAACGAAGGCTTATATAGTTGTGTACGCGTAAAATTTTTAACTATGAATTAATCATTACATGAAATAAATTAAATTATAATTAATTGTAAAAAAAATATTTACATTACAAGGACATTGTAAGAACATCGATTTTATTTTAAGCCCATTCGATGATGTTTAAAATCAGTTTTGTAATAAATTTTGATAAAAATTGATGAAGTGTGTAATTGAAAATTGTCGAACCTATAAAATATGTGATTAAAATTAATTATTGATTTTAATTAAAATTAAAATCTAAAATAATTTATATCAAATAGGTATTAAATAACATTATTCATATAGCTCAAAAAATGATCAGCCGCTTGTGAACTAAGATTTAAAAATAGAAAATGTCACCGATATTTTTGAACGTGAATTGGCATTTTTGGTATTAGAAATGTGATACGAATAATATTATTTATAGTGAGAACTATCGATAATCGTTCTACATGACATAAATATGATATTTTATTATTTTATACACAAGTCAATAAAATACTATCGTACTAACGGATTAAATAACAAAACGTGACATGTCGTACTATTATTCTTTTCATTATCTATATTATTTTATCATTACTGTTGAAGCCTAGGAGGGATGGTCCTACAGTTTCGATTATTGGCCTGGCCACATTACTCTCCCAGACTCCCACTTCTCTCCACGCCCGCGCGTCTGACACAACCACCCCCATGATATTTTCATCTCACCACATTACACACAGTACTCACGTTGCCCCCCGCACACACACACACACACGCTGATTTCCATTGAGCAAATCATCCTCATGTCGACGCACACATTACAGACGTTACACCTGTATCTATTATGTATGTATATATGCATATTCATATTAATTTATCAAAATTATGATTACCTCCTCTTCTTCAAAAAGGGTAGAATTTATCCTTAATCCATTTCAATCTTCACGGCTATAAAGCTTAAAAAAGCAATCTTTATTATCAATCCTTTTTCTCAGGTACTTATATACTCGAAGAAGTATTTGATAACTGTCTTTTGGATTCTTTGTTCTTACATACCAAGTTCTTCATTTTTATTTTTTTTTTGAAGTAAAACTTTTCTTCATGGTTGCTTTACATTTGTATGTATCTTTTATCTTTATACGTTAAAAAGTTACGAAAAAATTGTTTCATAAGTTCACATGTGTAGATGGGGTTGGGGGAGGGGGTGATCGGTTGGTTTGAAAGTTCATAGATGATTTGTTTGACTCTAAAACTTTCAACCTTGAAGATTTCCTTTTCAGGTTAACAACTTTGATTATAAAATTCAGCAAGGATTACGGGTTTATTTATTAATGTGTGCGTGAGTTTTTTCTTTTTAGATGGAAAGATCTGTGCTTGGACTGTTGAATTTTCTGGGATTTTAATCTTTGGTCATTCCTTGTATTTAAATACTTTCAAATTCGAAAGCTGTTTGTGAAATTGGACTTTGTTTGCAGGTCATCTCTTGGATCTGCTGGAAAAGTAATATTGTTCAACATTGAATTTCGTTCATTGTGTGCTGTGTCTATGGTTGAAATTTAACTCGGTTGACGAGTTGCCTAGGTTTCTATTTGGTTCTTGTGAAAGTTGATTGTTTTGAAATTTTTAAATATCAAGGTTACAGAAAGATTGGAGCTTTGATTGAAACTGTAGGAAACTGATTTGGTGTGACGGAAGATGGAGAAAAAGGGGGGAGAAGATTGGAGAGATGTGGTGCGGAAGATGCTTCCCCCGGGGGCTTCCATTCCTGATGACGATAAATTGGATTACTCCATAGCCATGGAATATAATGGCCCTCCAATTTCATATGAGCTTCCCAGTGTAAAACCCCTTGATGTGAATTCAGATGCTATTCCAACTGCTGAACCTGTTTCAGAATCTACGATATCATCGTCTCGTGATATGGCCCCTGAAATGGAACCAATTTCGTTGCCGCTTTCTCGTATTGCAGGTGTCACAAGTCCACCTAATCAAAGTCCAAGGATGTCAGGAAGTTCTGTATCTGAGGTTTCTGTCTTGCAAAATGCTGATTTTTCTTCCCCTTCACCTTCAGCTTCCCCAGGGTCGGTGCACAATCCTGATAATAAAGCTTCAAAAGAGTCGGCCAATAGAGGAAGAAGAGCAACATTGGTCACTTTTAATACTGTTGATAGATCAGAAAGTAGAGTGGTAGATGTAGAACAACAAGTGTTTCCCGAGTTTATTTCTGTGACCAAAGAAAAGAAGAAGAGGAAGAAAACAAGAGTGTGTTATAGGTGTGGAAAGGGAAAGTGGGAGACCAAGGAGTCATGCCTAGTTTGTGATGCAAAGTATTGCAGCAGCTGTGTGCTCAGAGTAATGGGTTCGATGCCAGAAGGGCGCAAATGTGTTACGTGCATTGGTGAGCCGATTGACGAGTCGAAACGATTCAAATTGGGTAAACATTCAAGGGTATTGTCACGATTACTTAGTCCTTTGGAGGTAAAGAATATAATGAAATCAGAGAAAGAATGTTCTGCTAATCAGCTTCGACCGGAGCAGCTGATCGTTAATGGATACCCCTTAAAACAAGAAGAGATGGCAGAACTTTTTGGATGCCCTTTACCTCCTTGGAAATTGAAGCCAGGAAGATATTGGTATGACAAGGAATTAGGTCTGTGGGGAAAGGTAATTCATTTAGCGCTTGTTTGATGTTACATATTTTCCATGGAACTTCCAACTTTTTGGTTGTTTGATAGCCTTATTTTTCTTGGCAATTGATTTTCCCCCGGACCCCCACGTGACCCCCTATTTCCATGATTTCATTGAACCTTTTTTTTTGGCAATGGAAACATCCCCAATTGTTAATGGACAATTTCCATGGAAAACAAAGTCAAACGAACGCCAAAAATCCAAAATTTCAACATTTTTCAGGTGTAAAATTATACCAATCAAATATAACTAATTGACAATTCCCGAGGAAACAAGTTCTAGGCAGTTATTTTCTCTGAAATTCATTTTCTTTCTACCCATTTTTCATTCTTGCAATCAAACGGACCCTTATATCTGCAGCTGACTTCTCTTTTTTGTTTCCTGGGAAAAGAAGAAACGCTAATACGGTTTTTACATTTCCATCTGACAGGAGGGAGAAAAACCGGATAGAATTATAAGTTCAAACATAAACTTCACAGGGAAACTTAGTCCACATGCAAGCAATGGGAACACTGAGGTTTACATCAACGGTCGACAAATTACAAAACTTGAACTGAGAGTGCTGAAGGTTGGTCTTTTGTTGCATGACTACAATTGAATTGTACAAATCTTCAGAAAACATATGTAGGCATATGTGTACTAATGCAAGTTCATACTAATATTTTATTTCTGAAACGTAGAAAAATAGGTTGTTAGTGATATAATACCTTACTATTCTTTTTTGTTTTTATTCCTTTTACAAATCCATTACTATTCTTTTTTGTTTGATATTTTTATGAGGATAAGTAAGACTGGAAAAGAATGTTTGATCAAATGAGGTTTTATGCATTTCTTGTGTTGTTTATGAACTTACTAATTATAGGAGTAATCAAGACTTCTTATCTTGGATTTGTGATTAGATTCTTCAGTTGAATACTACAAATTAGATGTTGTGAATACTTAGCTTTGTGAGCTTTGTGTACTGTAGGTTAAATGATATTGATGAGCCCTCAGTAATACGATGTTTGTACGAGATAAATTGATACATCTTGCATAATCCAGTGAGGAATAGTTTGTTTGATCTTTTACTGGACGAAGATATCCGTGAAGCACTGACATGGACTTCAAGGAAATGCTATGTCTAATGAAATCTGAAGTTGCCATTCTAATGTTGGATTTGTAGAAGTAAAAGTCAAACCATAGGGTTCGGTAGTCTGCTTAGTCAAACATGAGGTAAACCTATATTAGGACAAGCGGCATGGCTCCCCGTGGGTTCTGCTATGGAATCTGATTCTTTTTCATTATTTCACTGGATTCTCCTTGAATTTTCACCCATATGTTTAGTGTCCTGTGGGGGGATATATGTGGTCCACTAAAGCACTGTACTAAAAATGCATATACAAGTAGCTGAACAAGCTCTTGTTTAAGTTACGGGCTTTCACCTAAATTTTCATTATGAAATCATTTTCTATATGATGTTTTATGGTACCATATGTGAACTGGATATTGACCACAAAAGTCAGTTTAGTACTTGTTATTTAACTTCAAAACTATGCTGATTAGGAGGGGATATACAGAGAAAGATAAAGTGAATCTTCAAGTAATCCTTATACTTGTGGAGAAACTTGACCACATGTAATTTCTTACAAGGGGAAAGGATAAAAACGCTTCTGAAATAAGTTCCTGGGTGTTCCCACCTTGTACATAAACCCCAATTAAGAGTAGAATGAAATTAGCACCTCATTCGTGTACATGATATCTTGTGAATTTTCCTTTTTATGTTCTGAATTCCTTGAACATAATTTTTAAACTAGATGTCAATTTTGTCAGTGAAATTATATTGTGCATCATACTTGCTTCGCTGCATTTTGTGGCCCTTCATTTGCCCTATAGTAGTAGTACTTAAGGTCAAGAAGGAAAAGAAAGTAGTGGTGGAAAAGTAGGAAAAGAACTGTTTCAGATTCATATGGATATCCTTTTTTCTGGTTCGGATTGGTTTTGTTTGATACAGTCAGTTTTTCAGTTTCCATGAACAACTTTAAGAGCAATTATGAAAGCTGACACAGATGGCTCCACTTGAGCTCTTTAATTGATTTTCCTTTCTGAGCTGTGAGTTGATTTTTAATTTATAAAGATATTAATCACAGAGAAACTGATTGGGGCAAGTGCAAAATGCATGGGACAGGTAACAAAGAAATCTAGAATGGTGTGTTGATCCGGCACTGGAGCACGTCACTTTAAATTTGGTTCAGATTTATCTGTTACTTGCGTTGTTTGAGTTACAGAAGTTATCTTTTTTTTTGAAAGATAAGTTACAGAAGTTATCTATATATGTTATTGCACATATGTAGGATTTTTGACACACTGCGCACAATTGTCGATGTCATCCAAGAGTATATTCAATGTCCTCAATATCGTGAACTGATAATTAAAGATTGTAGTTTCCTCATATTTGGTTTTTTTCTCCACGACAAGTAATTTGAAATTTCAAAAAAAAAAAAGGGAAAATGGTAATGATTAGTATAAGAATTTTCGAAAAGAATTTCAGAATATCGATGAAGCTGTATGCTGGCTTATTATGTGTTTAAGTGAAATGTGGGATTCATAAACTGTCTTATCTTGTGCTCGTTCTATTTTTTTCTTGAGTTTTGTACAGTTGAATGTTTAGCTTGTCTTTCTTTATTTGGGAACTAATCTTTCTTTTAATTTTGAAATTATATTATCCGTTCCTTGCTAAAACAGTCATTGCTATCGCAATCTAAGATGGCTAAAAACTTGAATTTATCCTTTACCTTCTATCGTTTATTCTGGGAATGTCATGTGATGTTCTCATGAGCTAATCTTATTAGATAGTGAATCCCATTCCCAGGTTTGGCATTTATGTTAGAAACACCTTTGTTTATATTCTTATTTGTTTTTCTTTTTCTTGATTCCAAGTGCCCATTTCTTGTGTTATGGGAACATATATAAAAAAGATATGAAAAAGAAAAACAACCAGAAGACTTAAAAATGGAGGAACATATATAAATAAGATCTGAAAAAAAAAAAACAACTAGAAGACTGAAAAATGGAAACGAGGGAAATTTCAAGAACGCAATACATAGTTCTTGTTCATTTGGGTTTCTGCTTCAAGATTTAAGATATGCATTGTTGAGGGTAAAATTCGTCATCAATTAAAGATGATACCAATGATCCAACATATAAGGGCTTGGATTATTCCTTTTAACAAGGTTGACATTTTAAGATGGAATCCAACACCCAATATGGTATCAAAGCCCGTAATGCTCAAACAAGCCCTTGGATTACAAGATTGTTGTTTCTCAAACGAGCCAACATCTTGCGAATGCATCAAACATGTTTAGGGTAAAATTCCATAACCATTAAAGATGATAGTAATGGTCAACATATGAAGTCTTGGGCCACTCTTAACAAGGCCAACCTTTTAAGATACAACCACGAGACACAATATGTATCCAAGCTAATTTTGCTGCCATTTGTAGTGCTTGAAGTCTGTGTCTTTGGCCTTGTGATTCAACTTTTGAAAGGAAACCTATGCTTTGTCAAAATTTCTGGCTTTAGGATATTTGGCCTACCACACATAATTGTGTGCTTTTGCAGCTTGCGAAGGTGCAATGTCCTCGTGATACCCATTTCTGGGTATATGATGATGGTCGATATGAGGAGGAAGGACAAAACAATATCAGGGGAAATATATGGGAAAAGGTATGTTTCAGGAAAATGCATTATATATGCCAGCTGAAAGTACTTTATCTAGTGAATCTTTTACCAAGCATCACAAATATGACTGTGCTAGGCATCTACGCGTTTCGTCTGCTCCTTGTTCTCTCTGCCTGTACCCCAAGGTCAGCCTCATGGACAGAGGGACGAGACTAGCAATTATTCTACTGTACCGAATTATCTAGAGCAGAAAAAAATTCAGAAGCTTCTTCTGCTTGGAATACAAGGTTCTGGGACCAGCACTATTTTCAAACAGGTAACCATGTTAAGATTCTTGGGAGATCTTTATGACATAAATATTATAGCTGTTTATATTGGGGGAAAGCTTCATCATATATATTGCAAAGTTTCAATACAAGAAGAATTTTGAAAAGCTAACTTTATTCCAGGACAATCGGATATTATTTATAAGATCTAAAGATTCAAAATGCCGTTTTCTCACTTGGCGTGTTTGCCCTAAAAAATGCCGTATTTTTCATAAGAACCTTTATATATATATATATATCTAAGATCTTACTTTCTGCTTTTCCCTTCTTTATCAATATTAATTATTTGACTTTCAGAATATTTATAAAAACTTTGCCTTCCGTTTTTCCATAATTCAATTTGGTTCCTAGATAAATCCCACGCCTTCTTTGATAATATATCAATGGAATTGCAAGGTCAGCACTTGAACTCTTCAATTGCTGCAGATCTTTTGTTGGTTACAAAAACAGATAAAAAGCTTTTTTTATTTATTTTTTATTTTTTTAATCCCAATGTTACTATTTTCCCAAACCTCCTCCTACCATATCATTTCTGTAATTTAGGATGATTACTTTAGATACTAACTTTTAGTAGTACATTTGATTGAGTGGATTTTCCTTGAATGCTGCAATTGGGACAATCATTTTTCTCTCTGTTGTATCTAATCAGCTTTTCCTCTTTGTTGTGCCAAATTGAACAGGCCAAAATTTTGTATGGCAACAAGTTTACTACTGAAGAATTGCAGGATATTAAGCTTATGATACAGAGCAATATATACAGGTATCTCAGTATTCTACTTGATGGGCGGGAACGCTTTGAGGAGGAGGCCTTGTCAAAGACAAAAGAAGAAGGTTCTCATGAAAAAATCTGTGAAGCAGGTATATCTGAACGGTGAAAAGAATTTTTACTCAGTTCTCATTTTTGAAAACAAGGGAAAAATATGAGATCTCACATCAATCAACTCGGTAATTTTTTATTGTTTAATTAATATATTCATGGAATCAACTAATGCGCTATCTGAAATTATTTCGGGAATGACTGCATGGAGATGGACCACCAAATAGTTATAAACCAAACTTTTTGTCACATCTCTAGGCATGTCAATCATGTTCTGGTGATATTGCACTCCATATCATATTTCGTTTAGATGTGCTTTGCTGAGATTTTCCTTATCATCAATATTTGACTGATTACGTTGCATTGGTTTAATGATTTTTAGTATTTGACCGTGGTCTCATACAAAGTGCTATAACATATTCCTTATCTGTAGGAAGAGGTCCAAGAGAAAAACCAAAACATTAAACTCTTTTCTGATAGGCTTCCTCAAGTGAAAGTCTTCCAATTAATTATTTGTTTCTTTCTAGTCTACATGTCTAGTAGAACTAAAGTAGATTTATATTCAGCAAGAAAAAGAGGCTAGGTTCTACTTTCTTACCAGAGGATATTGATGTTACAAGGGAGAAGTTTATTTATTTGCCCTTTTCCTGGTCTGATGATTGAGTTTGAATTCTACCCAGGTGGAGCAAACGGAAGTACTCAATGTGTCTATTCCCTCAATCCAAGGTTGAAGAATTTTTCTGACTGGTTGCTGGATATTATTGCCACTGGAGATTTGGATGCATTCTTCCCTGCAGCGACACGCGAATATGCTCCGCTCGTTGAAGAAGTGTGGAGAGATCCTGCTATACAGGAGACCTATAGGAGAAAAGATGAGCTCCACTTCCTACCAGATGTCGCAGAATACTTCTTGAGCAGGGTATTCTTTTGTCTTCTTTGTCTCGTTTTGCATATTTTGTTCTTCGATAGCTCAACGCTCCATATTGTACAGCTTAACTAATCCAACAACTGTTCTTTAGAAGGTAACTTTTAATTCGGTAGGTGCATTCAAAATACACAAAATCCATGATGAAGTTATCTATTCAGCAAACTTACTCTAATCATATACATTGCACCCTATTTTCCTCCTTTTGAATAATCGAACTTAAATACTTAAAACGATCGCACTTTAGGATCTACTCTAATCATATCAATTGCATCCTATTCAACTTTTTCCTCCTTTTGAATAATCGAACTTAAATACTTAAAATGATCGCACTTTAGGACAAGAAGATCCTGTATTGTAAGTCTACATTCATCTTTATTCCTACTACTGTTGAAAGGGCATTCTGTGCATTCCGTCCTAGTTTACTTGATCTAAAACATTTAGATTCTAAAATGCTACTTCGAATTCCTAACTTATAATTTATCCCCTCTTTTAATGTTCTCAACTTAACTACATCAGCGACTTAAAACTTACACCAGAGGACCTTATCTTGGATATCTCTTGTAAGCTTATCTATGATTGAGAAGAAAAAGATTTAAGGCTTGGGATAGAAACTCTGACATCGGTGAGCATAGCCTAGTTGTTCATCAATGAATCTAATTTTAAAATTTGAAAACTGTTGATTAGGCATTCTGGCTATGTTCTTCCTCTGGGGCATCNTTAGATTCTAAAATGCTACTTCGAATTCCTAACTTATAATTTATCCCCTCTTTTAATGTTCTCAACTTAACTACATCAGCGACTTAAAACTTACACCAGAGGACCTTATCTTGGATATCTCTTGTAAGCTTATCTATGATTGAGAAGAAAAAGATTTAAGGCTTGGGATAGAAACTCTGACATCGGTGAGCATAGCCTAGTTGTTCATCAATGAATCTAATTTTAAAATTTGAAAACTGTTGATTAGGCATTCTGGCTATGTTCTTCCTCTGGGGCATCCAGCAGTTGCTTAGTTATCCTTGATAGTTTCAGCTGACAAAATTGTTGCAATACTAAAGCTGTTCGATATAAGATATATGCCATGTCCACTTTTCATGCATCAAATTCTACGTATCGCACCGAAATATATGTTTTGGACACTTGGTACATCTTTTTTATGGTGAAAATATAGGAGCTGTAGGCTGTATTAGGCAGTAGGCACTTTGTTCTTGAGAACATTGATTGAATTGGAGGAAGCTCATTAACAGTTATATGTGGGACTGAATCCATAGTCGACTTCATAGATTGCTCTAGGAAACATTACGCTCTCTACTTAATTAGATGCAGGACTGGGACATTATTTAATGTCACCATTTAGCACATGATGATGGGAGTACCACATTCCAAGTCTTCATAGGGAGTGATATTTTATTGAGATCCCTCCGTTGAAGTTTTATATTGCTTCTATTTCCTTGCATCTCTAGTGAAACTATATTTGCTCCTCAGGCGGTTGAGATATCAAGTAATGAATATGAGCCATCTGATCGGGACATATTATACTGCGAAGGGGTCACTCAAGGGAATGGTTTGGCTTTTATGGAGTTCTCCCTGGATTATCATAGCCCAATGTCTGAGACATACTCACAAAATATGGAATCTTCTCCCCCATCGCTGTCCAGGTAATTGTTTTCCATATTGAACCACTTCATTTAAAACTTGGTGTTAGAGGTTGAGAAACTTGCTTTTTTAAATGTTGTCTTCTACATGCCCCAGTATTATCATTATGTTCAATGACATTGATTATTGATGCACAAGCTTCTCATGTGTGGAGCAGTCTCAGACTCTCAGTTACTGAATAGTGAATAATCTCTGGCAACTTTACCGGTTGGACTCACATTTGGTTTTAAATTTTTCTGTGAGACTGAAGATCTCAAAAAGACTGCGAAAATTTTCATTAGGATTGATCTAGCACAGAAATAGCAGCTTATAATGATGATTGTCCAATAGGATTTTAATGCATTTTACAAATTGTTGTAGAAAGAACGATGGGCTTGTATAAGTAGGTTTGATAGAGTGCTAAAATCTTGCTTTAGATTACTGAAGATAAAACTGGTTAAATTATTGGGGTTAAATCAAATGAATTTTTATGAGAATCTTGTTACTGTTAGTATTAACTCACAACAAGACAGAGAGTGGTTTGAATGCAAGAATCTAAGTACAATTTAATACAAGAAATTGACATTGCTAACTGATCAAAAAGGCAGTTGAGGCCTAAATTAGTTTGAGGCCAGCTGGAGTACGTTTGTCAGCCGTAGATGCGTACTTTCTGAAATGGAAAGTGTGTCGGTCTGCAAATAGTTGGTCAACCAATGCTAGTATAAAACGAATTTGGGGGAAGTGCAAAAATATATATTCATAAACAGAACTTATAATTGAGAGAAACATATATGAAATAAATAAAGTAGAACCTGTCGGATGAATGAGAAGAGAGTTCTGTGTTAGTTTTACATGGTAAGTGGAGATAAAGAAAATCTGACTCAAGAAGGTCATGATGTCATTTAATGAAACAGAGGCAAGGGAAGAATGTTTGTTCTGCACTAAAGGAGATAATTAGAAGACATTATTATGGTATGGATTAAGAATATTTCCCTAGTGAAGTCTCAACGAAAAACAAAATTATATAGTAACCTTAATTATCCGAGATCAGCTCGGTTGACCTGAAGTATGCTTGCAATGATGTTCACTAATAGTATTATAACTTTCATCGCAATGTAAAAAAGAAATGAATTTCATTCACGCTCGTATTGAGATTACAGGGGGGATACGTATACAGCTATGTGAACCTATTTTAGGAAATTACCAAATGTGTTAACCACTATCTAGGAAAATTATAGCCTTCAAATCTGTCAGCACATTTACAGCAATATTACAATTAGAGTATAATCATAGTAGAAAACCGAAATCCCCCAGGTAAAGAACGAATTTTGACATCCCCCCTCAAGCTTGTGCTGAGAATATTTTCATTCCCAGCCTGCCTAAAATAGACTGAATTCATGTGGTTGACTTTGGTACCTCTCTCAGCCAGCTTCGGGTTCTTCATAACAATTTCCAACTCCTGGTTTGGCTCAATAGGATTATCCATTGGTTTACACCCTATCATCCTTGTTTCCTTGAGTAAATCTAGAGTATATTCGTGTTAGGACTCAAAGTAGCCATTCCTCGTCAGTTCCACTAAGAACTACTTAAGCCTTCCCAATATATGTACAGCAAATAGCGATAGTACAAACAGGGAAACTAGAATCTTCTAGATAAGGAATAGCTTTCAACAAGACGCACACTAATTCGGAAGGATGGGAACTGTATCAAAAAATAGAAGAAGTAAGACAAAAAAAAAAAAACTTGGTAACATACTTCAGATGTACAGTTTGAAACTTCATCAAGTTTTAAGAATGGAGACGAGTTGGAGGTAATTTCAGATATAGAAGAGCTGATATTTGTTACAGTAAATAGTTATAATCTGCATCCAAGAAAATTCTGACAAGAATTCTGCTAGTCACTGCATTTCTTTTCATTTTTTGTGTCACTTATTTTTTAGTTGTTCCTTAATATTTGAATATCAGGTATCAACTTATTCGAGTAAATGCCAAAGGAATGACTGAAGGATGCAAGTGGTTGGAGATGTTCGAAGATGTTCGTGTGGTAGTCTTCTGCATTGCCCTGAGTGATTATGATGAGGTGTGGCTTTCTCCAGAAAATACTGGTAGCGGAGTCCTCAGTCAAAATAAGATGATTCAAAGTAGAGAGCTCTTTGAAACAATGATCAGGCACCCTTGTTTCAAAGATACCCCTTTTGTGTTGATTTTGAATAAGTATGATCTTTTTGAGGAGAAAATTAACAGCGTGCCTTTGAGTACTTGTGAATGGTTCACGGATTTCAGTCCCGTCCGGACCATCCACAACAACCAATCCTTGGCACACCAAGCTTATTTCTATATAGCTATGAAGTTTAAGGACCTCTATGCTTCTCTCACTGGTCAAAAGCTCTTTGTTTGGCAATCTCGGGCGAGAGACAGAGCCACAGTGGATGAGGCATTTAAGTACGTAAAGGAAGTCGTGAAGTGGGATGACGAGAAGGAAGAGAACTATTATGGTGGTCAGGATGACTCATTTTACAGTAACACTGAATTGAACTCCTCACCAATTATCCATCAAGAATAATGCAATTCTTGAGATTCTATGCATTTATGGCATGTTTGGTAAGGCAGATAATTGGACAGAATTGAAAAAGAATAAATAAGTTACAATCCTGTTTATTCTAAGCTTTAGTCCAATCCAATACTTTATTCCAAACACCCTTTTCTTGTAGATAGATGAAGAGATTATGGTGATGATTTAATAAGCCCGTTTTCAATTTTTTCAATGCTCAAGGTAAGGTGATTTTCTATTTGTAACGCGAAGAGTGTATATTTGAAGCACGTAGATTATTGAATGGATGCATAATTGTTGAGTATTTGTTTCTTTTAGCAGCTAATTCTTGTGTTTTGTGATGTTGCAAGTTGGCCATTTTGGGCTTAGAGCACTTTCAAGACACTCTATTAAACATAAAATGCTCTATATTTTAAATGTTAACTCGTAAACTTATGCTCCATCAGACTATTTAAATTAATATTTTAATTTAGGCTGTGTTTGTAAGCAATGTTTCCCATGAAAGTGTCAAAATCTTTTCCATTTTCCACAAAATGGAGTGTTTGATGGCTTACATTTTCCTAGGAAATCTTTTTCC
>CAIGRK010087927.1:0-19132 GCA_903798315.1 Fraxinus greggii
AATTTAAAATTGTTAATAAGGGTGTTTTGGTCTATATTATAGAAAATTGACATTGAAGAAATTTTGGATATTTTTACAAATGACCATGTAAAAATGAACATTTTTTGCAATTTCCTAAAAAATCATTAACAAGACTATGAATATCACAAATAAAAATTTTCGTGTTTTTAACTTTGATTTGATTTATGAAAAATTGTAAAATGTTGTATTATTGAAAAGGTCATCCGTAAAAATTTATGTATATTTTATCTGTATAAAGAGCTTAATTCTACTAATTTTTACCTATTAATTTATTAAATAGATACATCAAACTTATTACGTCCTATCTGGTGAGTATTAAATCAATTTTTTTCAGTAAATTTTGATAAAAATTTATAAAATTCATGATTAAAAAATTGTGAAACTCATAAAATATATACTTCAAATTATTTGTTGATTTAGAACTAAATTAGAATTTTCCTACCAAACCAGGGCTACATTAATATTTATTAATTTATTGGATAACTACAAGGAGGGTGTGGGTCCACCCAAAACTTAACAACAAAGGCACCTACGTTTCACACAGGTAAATAACTAATCAGCGATCAGGCTTTGAATTTGGATTCGGTCATCGATCAAATAATAAAACGACATAGCTTTGTACACGTTCCCCTTCCGATCCGAATTGTCGTTTCGTACGTAATAGCAAGGATGACCGAAGAAGGCGGGGGGAAGACCCGAGGCGTCGCGACGGCAGCCGGAGAGCAGCCCCCGCCTCCTCCGCCCAATTATTACGGAACCTTCCAAGGTGTGGCAAACTATCAACCTCAACCTGCCGTCACTCCTCCTCCACCGTCTGACCATGTCATCGGTTTCCCTCAGCCCATGCCTCCTGCTGGCCTCGCCGGCGCTCCTCCTCATTACTATCCTCACGGATATCAAGCTATTCCGGGTACTCTTGACTGAATTAGAAATTTAGAATACCTTAATGGAAATAAAAAAAAAAAAAGAAAGAAAATTATTGACCAACGGAAAAGAAATACAAAATTCATGTAACAAGCGAATGTTTATTTTGTTGCTATTGATTGAATTAAGATTCCCTTTTTTGTTTTGTTTTGCTAATCTACTTGACGTTTATGAAGAAAATACCTGTAAAAGTTGATAAATTGATTGGTTGCATCAGGAAAAGAAAAATCCCTAGTTTGTTGTTGTTCTTTTAGTTTGTTCTTCAAGTTGATACATTAAATACTTGCATCATGAAAAGACAAATCCCTAGTCTGTTGTTCTTTCAATTTTTCATTCCGCACACGGTCCTTGGCACCATTGGCTTCGCCTCAAAATGTTATGTCTTTTGTAATTCCACTTTATTACACTTTTTATATAGCCTTTTTCTTTGTTTCTGTTAATTTCTTTGTTTCTGCTATTTATTGTTGAAAAGTACAAAATCTGCAGGTGATATTGAAAGCACAAGAAAAATAGATTAAGAAGGAATTTTGTGTTCAATTCACTGAATCACAGAATCAAAATCTTCAATTTAACTTAACTATATTCCGCCCTAATTACCACGCAAAATTTAGGAAATGATAATTTGGACGAGTTGTAGTGATTCTAACTTGTTGATATTGGTACTTTCCTTATGCACTGCTTTTTCGGTTTTTATGTTTGTCCTCCTCCATCCTATGCTGGCAAGGTGACATAGTATTAAAGATCATTCAACAGTTATTCGAATATGGTTGTTATTGGACAATGGACAGAATGGAAAGCTAATACTGTTCATTTATGCTGTTCCATGTGCACTTCTTTAGAGGATTATCATTTTATGTTTTGCAGTCGCTTTTAACACCCTTTTAATTCTTGATATGCCAGGTTATGCTGTTGCTGAAGGTCGGCCCTTTAGAGAGCATCGGCTTCCTTGTTGTGGTTTGGGGATGGGATGGTTCTTGTAAGTACTATTCTCAGTTCTACAGACCTTTGACCAATGATTTTCCTCTCTTTATTTTGGGATACATGTCATCATAAACTCTTCAGATAGTTATTGATATTCCACTGTAAGAGCTGTTTGCTAGATTAGCATTTAAATGGAGTTCAATTTTTATGCTTGTGTTGTCTAATCAATTTTCCTGTGTGTGGGGTTCAGTTTATGAGCATCAATTGGCACCAAGGTACCAGATAAAATGATGTAAAGGAAAGATAACCATGGTTATGGTTATGATTCAATCTATTAAGAAAAGTGGTTGATCAAGAGGAAGTGTTGAAAATAAATTGGGCAAGGCAATTTGCCTAGCTCTTGATATTTGGTTCCCCCTCCTCCTGCAAATATGCTGTCAGTTAAAAAAAAAACCTATAGAGGGAGATTTAGTCAGGGTAAAATGTGAATTATTGACTGATTTTATCTGAATTTATTTTCAAGGTTTATAATTGGCTTTGTACTCGGCGCTATTCCCTGGTACATTGGAGCTTTTATACTGTTATGCGTTCGGGTGGATTACAGAGAAAAACCTGGACTTATTGCATGCACTCTGGCCGTAAGTGTTCATCCTCTAACGTGATTTCTCTTTCTGAAGTCTGAAATGATTTAAGGGTTACTACTGGTTCATTGTCTGGTCAATTAATTTACTGAAGAAAAAAGGGATTACTACTGCTTATTTGCTGATGATTTGTTAATTATATAATTTTCTAAAGTTTTTCATGATGACTGCACTTACTACTTCGAAGTATTAATTTTTATGCTTCTTGATTGTGTTAGCTTTCTCATATCATTCCTATCATCATTAACTAGAGATGCATTAAGTATAAATTCTTTCATTAAGGAATGTGGTGTTAGATAAGATGCATAAAAAAATTGTCTACCGAGCCCAGCACTGACAGATTGGTTGGTGAAGAGAGATGCCTACTCCGTGGAAATTAGTAATTACACTAGTAGGTCCCCGGTATACTGTATAAGTATTGTTAGACACTTCCCCTGTTTGATAACCATTATTTTTTCACTCTTTTTACTCATTTTAAACCATACATGCATACAATAAAATATTCTTCACGTAAATTCAAAACTTTTTTCTACTTTTTAAACACGCATTCTCATAAAAATAAACTATTCGAAACTTTGTTTTCCACAATTAATGGTCGTCAAACAGGGGCTTAATGTAGTTGTACCATTTGTTTTAGTTAACTTTTTTGTTATAGACTATCAGAAATTGTTGTGGGTGTTGAAGCCACCAACATAGTGATCACATTTTAACTCTATTTCTAAGTGATTATTTTTTTTGATTGAAAGATAAGAAGCACAAGGAGAATATAGATGATCTAAAAGGCAAATGAAGAAATGCTTTCACTGTTTGAGAACAGGATAAAATTGGGTATTGACCAAGATTTGGGCTTTTGCTTATATGTTTGCGGAAAAATTATTCATGGACATCATATTATAATTAAAAAAGAAGGAATAACTGGTTCCAGGTAGGCTGCGAATGGGAGTCGGTAAACCTAGTTATTAGATCTTGCCAGAGTTTGGGCCAATTTTTGCTCAAGTGTAGCTTTTTTGGCTTAAGAACAGTCCAATTAAGATGTTCTATACATGTGATTTTGTCGCTCTGTTTTGAATCATCTGCATGAAAATTTACTTGCATTATAAGAGCACATTCCATGTTACCATTTGCTCGACTTGTCTCAATGATACTTATCTCGTTGGTTTGTTGCTGCAGGCAACTCTTGCTGTTATTGCTGTTACTCTCGGTGTGACTAAGGCAACTCATGCCTGGTGAAGTTTTTCTATGCTGCAGTAGTTATTGTACATGGCATAGCAAAATCCCCCAAGAAGATATCGAAAAGTAAAAAAAGCCTAGTGGATGTAATGTTATCTTCTGCTTGGAGTTTGACTCATCAGTAATTGTAATTATGGGGAGTCGTTTTTTCAACTTCTTTGATACAAGTTCTGCAGTATTCAATTCACGTTACAAATCTCCACAAGTTTATCAAATTTGGCAGGGCAAACGGGTTTCTTTTCAAGACCTATCGTCTGAACTTGGCATTTTGGCCTTTGTTGCCACCTTTCTTTACAAAAGTAGGACCTGACATTTACGTATTTTGGTGTTTTGTAACCATAAAAGAAACCATTTGGCAGTAATGGTCCCTAACATTTACAAAAAATTGCACTAATTTTCCCTTCCATTTTTTACTCATTCCAGCCAAAAGGTACACGGCACCACCACCATACAAACTGCTAATACCTGCTTTTAAAACAATCAACGTCAAAACCGAATTAACAACAACAATCTAATTTAGAATTTGACAAATATAAGAGCATCTCCCATCATGATGTAATTAGATCTATAATCTGATTTAGATCTCCAAAGTGTTCAAAAACCTTTCCAATGGAGATATGCCAAGGAAATGTAAATTGCATTTTTTGACGGGAAATGTAAAAAAGATGTAAATTTTACATTATTTTTTACATTCACGAGAGGTAGAGAGTGAATTTAGATATTTTTATTGGAGCAAAATTTGAATTTAGATCAATCAAGAGGTAAATGAGAATGCAAATATGACCATTAGCATCTAGCAGCACTAGTAAACAGCATCAAACAACATAAATCTTCCCACTGTCAGTGTCTGCAACAACAAAAAATGCCACCTAGTTACATCAAACCATGCAGCTAAATTACCAGGTAATACAAACAATTATCTCGGCCAAAAATAACACTGAAGTAGAAAAATACAGTAACAAAATACATAAATATGCTGCTTATCAATTATCATTAACAGGGTTGCATAATTTTTTCAGAAATGGATGAAGGTGGCCAGTTTGTAGTTGGTGGTACTCAGTCCTGTAGTAAAGGTTCTCTTATTATGTACAAATTGTCTACAGAGTTTGCATCCCATCTTTAGCCATTGCCTGCTTGCATTGCCAGTAGATGTTGAAGCGTGGTATTAAGGTGGCTGCTGTTCATTTGGCTTCTTTCTCCTCACCTCTTAGATCTCTCCGGCTTCTTCCTAGTATGAAAAGGTGGTGTCAATGGATGCTGTCCCAGATTAGGCCACAACTCTGCACCCACCGTAGGAGAAGGGACTGTGCTATATGTACATAAAAGTTAACACATTGGTTTACACTCACCTGAGTTGGCAGATTTTGATACATTGATCTTGATAACACATTTTTCAATCAACTGCCAAATTTTTGACACATAGGGGGTGTCAATCAAGTTGTACATTTTATTGGCGACAACACAAAATCATTCTCTGGAGACAACCAAGACAACAATCAAGGAGATAACCGGTCCAAGCATTAAGGAGAAACTTATGGCATTACAGATGTTGTGCAAATTTTAGGAGTTGATTAGTTCTAAATATAGAATGTATAGATATCATTCTTTGTATAGCATGTACAACTATTGTTTAGCTTTTACTCTTGTAAAGTTTTTCTATATAATGAAACTCTCAACGCCATAAGCCATTGATGTGGTTTCACTTCTGGTTTTAAATCCTTACATGGTATCGGAGCTTCCTATAGGATTAACCTCCACTCGATTCTATGGCCTTCGAAAATTCTACTTTTACCCTCCCCTTCAACACCATGGTTCACATGGTTACAATCAAGCTATCATCCACCAACTTTCACCTCTGGCGCAGTCAGGTAGTTCCCCTGCTCCAATGCCAAAAATTCTCTGGATACATTGATGGGTCAA
Source organism: Fraxinus greggii (assembly GCA_903798315.1). NCBI lineage: Eukaryota > Viridiplantae > Streptophyta > Magnoliopsida > Lamiales > Oleaceae > Fraxinus > Fraxinus greggii. The sequence continues at coordinate 5,658 of CAIGRK010087927.1, forward strand.
CTCCAATGCCCTCTGTTACTGCTGATCCCGCAGTCCACAATCTTTGGACGCAAAATGACCAACTAGTCATGAGTCTCCTTCTTTCCTATCTTATGGAGGAAGCACTCTCTATTGTCATTGGCCTTACAACATCAAAAGATGTCTGGAACTCTCTTGAAACTGTATTCAGCCATAAATCTAAGGTCCGCGAACTTTAAATCAAGGATGAACTCCATCTCATGAAGCATGGCTCTCGTAGTGTTTCTGAGTACTCTCGAGTATTCAAAGCTCATTGTGATCAATTATCGGCAATGGGAAGTCCAGTTGAAGACACTGTCAAAGTGCACTGGTATTTACGTGGCTTAGGCCACGAATTTTCCACTTTCTCCACCACTCAACTCTCTTTAACTCATATTCCAAGCTTCAAAGATATTGTTCCTAGAGTAGAGAGTTTTTATCTTTTTTCCAAGTCCATTGATCATAATGCAGGTGGTGTCTCTGCGTATGTGGCAAATTCCTCCCTTACTCCTTCCAACTGAAATGCAAGGTCAAACAACTATCAAAACAAATATAAAGGTGGACAATCAAATGGAGGAAACCGTAGCAAGCATCACTATAAACGCCCCCCCTTGATGTCAAATATGCCATGAAGAAGGACAATATGCCACGGATTGCAAAAAAAAAGATACATCAAATCTGATGCAAACCTTGTTGAAGCTCTTGCCAACTGCACCATTAGCAATGGCAATTCAGATTGGTATACTGATACGGGAGCCTCTGCATATATGACCTCCGATGTGTCTCAACTTGATAAGGTGGAACCATACACTAGTAAGGACAAAGTTATTGTTGGTAATGGATCCTCTCTACCCATTACACACATGGGTTCTTGCTCTCCCGCTCCATCTCTTAACTTAAATGATGTTATTGTGGTACCAAATTTAACCAAAAATTTGCTCTCTGTCAGTAAACTAACGAATGATTATCCTTCATATGTCTCTTTTATTGACAATGATTTTACCATATAGAATCTTCAAACTCGAAAGGTGGTGGCAAGTGGTAATCGTGTAGATGGCCTTTATATACTTAAGCTTGGAAACCAAGTTTTCTCTACTGTCATTAGCAAACACAATCTTTGTAATTCATTTGAAATTTGGCATGCCCGTTTAGGCCATGTCTCATCCAAAATAATTTCCATGCTTAATAGAAATGGTTCTTTGTCTGTCACTTCTATATTGTAGAATCCATCATCGTGTGCTAGTTGTCAAAAGGCTAAAAGCCATAAACTTCCTTTCCCAACAAGTGAAAGTCGATCAAAAGAAGTACTCGGTCTCATACATTGCGACTTATGGGGTCCGGCACCAATAACTTCAATATCAAGATATCGATATTATGTTATTTTTATCGATGATCACTCGCGTTTTACTTGGTTCTACCCACTAAAACATAAAACTGATTTTTATCAACCTTCATAAATTTTCGAACTCTCGTTGAAAATCAGTTCTCGGCAAAAATAAAAAAAAATTCATAGTGATGGGGGAGGTGAATTCATGAGTACAAATTTCCATTCTCACTTAACCAAATTTGGCATTCATCATCAAATATCTTGTCCCTATACACCCTCTGAAAATGGTAGAGCCGAGAGAAAACACGGGCATATCACGGAAACAGGCCTCACAATGCTATTTCATGCTAATGTCCCTCTTCATCTTTGGGTTGAATCATTCAGTACGGTAGTCTTTATAATTAATCGCTTGCCTACATTGGTCTTAAATGAGACGTCTTCATTTGAAATTCTGTGTGGTAAGTCTCCTACCTATGATACATTTCGAATTTTTGGATGTTTATGTTTCCCATATCTGGGAGATTATGCCAAACATAAGTTTGAACTAAGAAGCATTCCTTGCATTTTTCTCGGGTACAACTTATCCTGCAAAGGATTTCGATGTCTTGACCCTGTATCACATAGAGTTTTTGTTACTCGACATGCTCAGTTTGATGAGAATATGTTTCCTTCATCTTCTTCTAAATTGCAACTTTTACATGCACTATCAGATTTTATTTCTTTTCATGATCCCACTTCACCACATACATATTTGCCTAGCACTAACCTTTCTACATGTTCACAACCATTACAATCATTAACTCCATACAAACCGTGTAAATCATGTGCATTGGAGTTGGACACATCTCGGAGTTCATCAATTTCACTGCCTCATGTGCCTCCTCAAATAGTTGAGCCAGTTCCTGAAATACAGATGGCACCAACTTTGACTCAGAATTCGCATCCTATGTTAACTCATGGAAAAGCTGGCATCTCAAAGTCCAAACATTTCAATTATGTTTGCCAAGTTCCAGCATCTCCTTTATTCTCATCTCTATTAGTAATGAAGGTACCAAAAGGATTTAAGAGTACTGCAAAGTCACCAGAATGGCTCGCTACAATGGAGGATGAAATTCGTGCTCTCAATCTCAATCAAAGATGGGAACTAGTTCCAAGACCACCTTCTACTAATGTGGTTGGATCTAAATGGGTGTTCTGAGTCAAATACTATTCGGATGGATCCATTGATAGGCTCAAAGCACGCCTTGTTGAAAAAGGCTATACTCAACTCTATGGACTTGATTTTAATGATACATTAATCCACTTGTTCAAGCCTCTGCAGTTCGTATTGTTCTCTCAATTGCACTATCTTATAGTTGGAACATACATTAACTTGACATAAAAAATGCTTTCTTACATGGTGTTCTACAAGAAAAGGTTTATATGGAACAACCACCAGGATATATTGATTCTTCTAATCCAAATCATGTATGTCATCTTAAAAAGGCAATATATGGCTTGAAGCAAGCACCGAGAGCATGGTTCATCGGTTTAGCAATTTTTTAATTAAAATTGGCTTCAATTGCAGCAAAGTTGATTTCAGTTTATTTGTTCATTCAACAACTAAAGGGATCACTTATTTACTCTTATAAGTCGATGATATTATCATCACAGACAACAATATTTCTCTCATTGACACTTTCATTCACAAGCTATGACAAGAGTTTTCCATAAAGGATCTTGGTACTCTAAATTATTTCTTTGGCCTAGAAGTGACTCATAATAAAACAGGAATGTTCCTAAGTCAAATGAAGTATCCCAGAGACATCCTAATTCGAGCTAATTTACTTGATTCAAAGCCAATTGGAACACCTATGATTGTCTTCCATCATTTAAATATTGATGGCTCTCTTTTCCATTCACCAATTACCTATCAATCCTTGGTGTACTGCAATATCTCACAATCACAAGGCAGTAAACTCAGTAAGCCAATTCATGTATGCACCAAGAGAACAACATTTTCAAGCTCTAAAGAGGATACTCAGATATGTTAAAGGAACTCTGCATTTCGGCCTTCACATTAGTCCATCAACCAACCTCAACATCTCGACTTTCTCAGATGACGATTGGGCTACCCAGATACAAGTAGATCAACATCTGGTTATGCAATCTTTCTTGGTGATAATTTAATTTCATGGACCTCCAAAAAGCAGTCCACCGTATCTCGATCTTCTGTGGAATCCGAATTTAAAACCTTAGCACTAACTGCAGCTGAGATCAAATGGTTGTTAAACATTCTTCATGATTTACAAATTCAGCCAACAGAAAAGCCCACCCTACTCTGTGATAACACCAGTGCCATTTTCATGTCTCGAAACCCAATAGCTCAGCGACGATCTCGGCACATTGACATTGAATTCACTTTATCTGAGAACTGGTATGTAGTGGTGTCTTGATGATTCAACATGTGCCATCCAACTTGTAAATCGTATATATATTTGCCAAAAGTCCATCAAAACCTCTGTTTATGATCTTTAGATCCAAGCTTCGCGTGTTGCCAACGACGCTTGACTTGAGGGGGAGTATTGGCGACAACACAAAATCATTCTCTGGAGACAATCAAGACAACAATAAAGGACATAACAGTCCAAGCATTAAGGAGAAACTTATGGCATTACATATGTTGTACACATTTTAGGAGTTGATTAGTTCTAATTTTAGAATGTATAGATATCATTCTTTGTGTAGCACATACAGCTATTGTCTAGCTTTTACTCTTGTAAAGTTTTTCTATATAATGAAACTCTCAACACCATAAGCCATTGCTGTGGTTTCACTACTGGTTTTAAATCTTTACACATTTTTTGTGTACAAATAGTTTAATCCTAGGAGAAAATACTTCTGGTCAAACCTTCATGTATGTTTCCTTGTTGTAGAGACTATCAATGTAGCCATACAATAGAATACTTCTAGAATTAAGAGAAGAGAGTGCATGGACACAAGGAAATTCTGTCAGATGCCTCTATCTGTAAGAACAGTTAGTTTAATGCGCTTAGAGTAAATTTTTTAAATGACATTGCAAATTATAATTAGATTATATTGTTTAATAGCGTGTTTAATTTGAGTTAATAATCTAAGTTTCCATGATCAGGCAAAATGTTCCCAATTGTATATTTGATAGGTAAAGTATAATAAGACACAATTTGTGACTTGATCAAAACATATTGTTCGCAATCAGCACATAAAGTTTGACGCTTTATATTTATAAGATTGCATTGTTCTTATTTTAATTGTCTAGATCTATAAAATAAGAAAAATGATGCGTTCAAGATGACTTATTCGTTACAGCTAGAAATAAGATTCTACTCAACCAAAGAATGAGCCACCTAAATTCTGAATAATTAATGTACCTTTAATCGCTAGCTCAAATTCTTTGAGGTGCAATGATTGAACTCTTGATTGGAAGATCGATATGAGGAAGATAGATATGAGAATTGGAGGATCATGAGAAGATAGACTACCTGTTTAGGTCTCTAAAAAGTGTGTCCTATTAGTATAGATGACATATGCTATTAGGGAGTTCCATTTAGACGACTTGGACAACTTAGATCTTTTCTTCTTAAGAAAGAGTTCAATATCTACGCGAAATATGTAGTCAAAACTCGCTAGAAGGACCACGAGTCAATATACAAGTTTTATAAGGCTAGCATGGGGCTCTAGGAGAGGTTATGTTATGGGTCTTACATAATGTTGTTAATTTTCCTTCCCTTCCTTTACTCGAGAGAAACAAGGAGTGTTTATAAACTCTTACAACGATCGCTTGTATATGCTTTGCGAGAAATAGATAACTATTGTAATATTATGCGGAAGTTAAGTAGCACGACACCTAAGAAGGTCAGGTAAGCATGTACGAGGGAGAAATGCGAAGGAATTAATAACGTCTCCTACCCACAAGAAGAGAATTACGAAGATCCAATTTCACCATCTCATCGATTTAAGTACGATTACGACGAAGAGGAACTTGAAAGCTTTGAGATACACAACTGAAATGAAGTATTCATATTTTGATTCCACAATAACACGATGTAGCCAAAATTAGTGAGACATCTATCATTCAGTTTCTAGTTTCTTCCCAATAATACGCAGGCGTGAGAAAGGCTATGCATTTTCGATTTATTTTGAATTTCGAATGTGCATTTCCATCAACTTTCACTAATATATATTTATGTTCACCCACCCCATAAATTTAATATTTATTATACATTTTATCATTATTAACTGCGTTCCCACATTAAAGACAATTAAGTGCTTATTTAATAAAACTTTGCTGAAATTTAATTAGCTTTTCAACTAATTAAACTTCAATTTTAACATTATATTTCACGAGATTCTAATTTTTATTAACTTTTCAACCCTACATTTATTTTAACCTTTATCAAAATTTGTTAAAACTTTTATTAAAGGTCTTGTCAAATAACCCTTAAATCTACAAATCCATAGGTGTATTCATTAGATCATTTCTGGGTATGAAATAAATATTTTTTACTTATATTTCTGAATTGATATAATATCTGCTCGGTTTAGATTAAAGTCAGATTTTTAGTAGATTTTGATAAAAGTTGATAGAATGTATGATTAAAAGTTATGAACCCTATAAAATATATAGTAAAAAATAAGTTATGAAGAAAAATAAATTTTAGAAATTAGGGGCCATAAATCATAATCAGCTTAACCGGTCTGGATAAACCCATCCGATCCCTATAAGGAAGGAAAAAAAACTTAGGATAATTAGGCCTCGTACGGTCCATTACTTAGAAATTTGATTAGTACCCTTTTACCTTTTTAATCATAATAATGTTATTTGCAATCACTCACTGTTTTAGTCGTCTTACGTGACATACACGTAACGATTAATGATTTGACAAATCAATAAAAAAACTGTCGCATTGATGCATCAAATCACTAACCGTTACGACTATAGCAGTGAACGACTGTAAATAACATTACTCTTTTAATTATCATCAATCGTACAATGGAGAAAAATAAATGCAATTCAATTTCAACCAAATAGAAGGCCAAAAGAAGCTGAAGTTTCGAGTAAATGAGCTAGGAAACATCATTGGGAAAGTTGGGGAAGCCTAGTTTCTGGTTCTTGCCTTCCATAGTGCTTGCTAAGTGAACTCCTCCAACAATTGCCAAAAATGGTAAGACTTCTTGCTTTTCGGGGCTCTCAAGCTTTTCAAAGAAACTGCTTTCTCTGCAATAACATTAAAAAGAAAATCAGCATTCCACTGTATCTATTCTTAGGTTTTAATTGATATTAAATACTTTTTTGAATTTTTCTTTTGAATTTATCGCTTTATTGAATTGCTTCTATAGATCATTTCTTTTTGAGGCACGTATTTGTTGGAGTTCATTTGAAATTCATTTAAGTGTCTATCTTTTTCTTTTTACAAGATTGAGATTTAACCCTTGTTTGGGTACACTATTTTCTTCAAGAATTGATTTTTCTCATCAAATCAAAAGCCCCATATGCTAAGACATAAACTGCTCTGGTTGTGTGAATTTGATGGCTGAAACGGGTTGTGCAATGAAAAAAGTCATTTTTACCCATTTTGTTACAGTACGTGAATTATTTACACACATTTTAAAGGTAAAATTGGCAAGGACAGCACAATGATTAGCGGCTATGGTAAATTGTCCGAATCATGTCAGCTATAAAATTAAGCTTGTGAGTCAGGCTCAATGACACCCTGTTGATAGGGTTTTAAATTGTCCCCACGTGTGTGGGACGTCAGCCGGGAAATACCCTATCACTGACCCGGGCTGTGTAGTGGGATTGATAAAGAAATGATGCTGGTCAATATAATGGTCAAATTTTTGCTTATAATTCAAAAAAATCGTTCCTAGACAGGGGCTTAATAAAATGCGGTAACATTCTGTTGGGTTTATGATTCAAATTTGATTAGTTTTTTTTTTTTTAAAGAAAATAATGTTTCTTTTATTCAACGAGTTTTTTTTATTAAAAAAATATTATTTCCTTTATTCCATACGTTTTTATACTATTTTCATCTTTAAGAATATTGTTAGGATTTTGATATGTCCTATATTTATAATTGACTCTTCTTTACAAGTGATTTTATTACTGAAAATTAGAATTATTGTGTAGGAGCACAGTTATTGTATTTTCTTTCCATTATAATTGTTGATTAAAATCTCCAATTCTTTTATCAAATTAAATTCTTATCTTTGTGTTCGTTTTGTTGTTGTGATCAATGTTTCATATCGTGCCGTATAACCCCGTTTTGCCCCAACAAGTGGTATTAGAGTTTTGGTTTTGGTATTGTTCGAGGTTCTTATTCTTGATGGCTACCGTAATGTATGAAATTTCGCTTTTAGATCGCAACACTAGATTCTTGTTGTGACAAACGAAGATGCGAGTTGTACTCGCGCAGATGGATTTGGATGATGCATTGTTGGGATTTGATAAGACGTTCTCAACTTGGTCGACAGATGAGAAATAACGTATGGATCGAAGGCACTTTCGTAAATTCATTTTTATTTTTCGAATAACATTTTTCATGATGTTTGAAAAAGAAAACGGCATCTGCGTTGATTGAAGTTGGAGCAATTGTGCATAACTAAGAGTCTAATAAGCAAATTGCACCTAAAACAAATGTTGTATTCTCATCACAGATAGAAGGTGGATCTTTGGAAGATTACCTGACTATTTTTAATGAGAGGTAAAGTATAATGAAGAAGATTTGACTTTAATCCTTTTGTGTTCGTTGCTTGCTTCGTTAACTTCGTTTATAAACACGATTTTATATAGTCGTGATACTCTCACCATTGGGATGATATTTTATTTTCAAAGGAGAAGATGAAGCATCTGGTTGGATCTGAGGTTAGAGATGGAGAAGGTCTTATTGTTCATGGTGATCATGGAATGGGTAGGTCGAAATCCAATTTCAATAATCAAGTTTGTTTTTATTGCAAGTAGTAAGGACACATCAAGAGAGATTGCAACGAGTTACTGAATAAAGGAAATTTGGTTGCAAATTAGAAGTAAACACAATCAGAAACTATAGGTGAAGTCGGTGTCTTGGAGAACTACTTGAGTGATGGAGATATGGTGTCTATTTTTTACGGCGAGTCCAAACCCGACGAGAATTGAATTTTGGATAAAACTTGAGGGTACAAGTACATTGGTGGAGGTGGAGGTGGAGGTGGAGCTTTAAACATTTGCAAAGGTGTCCAGGTTGTATTGGAGGGGTGGAAAAAGTCCCAGCTATACATTTTGCGTGGTCGTGCAGAATCATTGAAGAATAATCAACAAAGGTTTAATATCGTGATGAATATTTAGTTTGGTACAGTACCGTTAGGATTTGGTTTGGGATCTATGTTGAAGAATACAATTCAGTCGAGTTCAGAAGCTATAGGTAATGCCGATGTCCCACCACTTGCGGTACCATCGTATTCAGTTGCTTAGGGCATACCAAGTGAAGATATGTACAACGATGCTGATTTTGTCACGTATGCTTTAACTGTACTTAAAGGTGTTAAGTCAAGGGGCCTTCTACAAATGCATTTGGTGTTGATTCTGTTTCAGGGTATATTTCAGCCCTGTTTAGTAAATTTTAAATCATTTCTGGTTTTTGGTTGAACTCAAGGTAATTCTACGGAGCACTACTTGGATTCATTTATCCTAGTTGGATATTGTGGATGAGGAGGAGAATTTCTTGTTCGTTGGAGAAATTAGTTTGGTTCTTGTTGAAGAGTTCAGTTCATTCTTTCTAATCAGATTTTTTCTCCACGTGGAAAAACTTTGGAGCTTCATTTATTGCAGTGGAATTTATGTCAATGTGGAGATTGTTGGGTTTGTGACCCAAATTCGGTTGGTTTTTTTTTTTTTATAAATATTGTTTCATTTATTCCATGCATTTTTTATACTCTTTCTATCTTTAAGAATATTGTTAAGGTTTTGATATGTTCCTTATATATAGTTGTCTCTTCTTTACGAGCTATTTTGTTACTGAAAGTTAGAATTATTGTGTAGGAGCATAATTATTATATTTTCTCTCAATTATAGTTGTTGAATAAAATCTTCAATTTTTGTTGAATAAAATCTTCAATTTCTATGTCTCAAATTAAATTTTTGTCTTTGTATTCATCTTGTTATTGTAATCAATATTTTATATCTTGTTGTATAACCTCGTTCCATTCAGCAAGAAATTCTTCTTGTCAAAGATTTTATTAAGAAAAGTCAAGTTACATGATTTATGACATTTTAATTAAAAAGTGACCTAATATGTTGTGCCACTTTTAAATTAAAATGTCAAACACGATATTTGGCTGAACTTTTAAATTGTTTACTAGAATTTATTTTAGATGTTAATTTATTTTAATGTTGTGTTAAATGTAAATTAAGCTTTCGTGATTGAGAAAATGACGTTGTGCAAAAGTGACATACATCAATTTTTAATTAAAACCAATAAAAAGGTGATTGTATGTTCACTTAACTTTACATAATTTTTTATTGTCAAATCATTTCACATGTGATTTTTCATCAGATTTTGAGTTATTTTTGTAAGTTGTCCAAAAACACTCGAGTAACCCAACAGCCGTTAAAGGCCCATTTACAAAACTAGGGCTTCTAACTCCGCCTCGTCTCATATATTAATAAATCACAAAACGGTGCTTTCTGAGCCTCTCACACCCAGTCATCCCCGTCCAAGCGAGAGAGGGAGATCGAGAGAACCAGGGCCCGTCGGAAATGGTTACTTACAAGGTTTGCTTCTAATTATATATGCTTGTTTATAAGTCTGCGTTCGATCGAAGAAATTGGATTTGAAATTTTTATTAATCCCACTGATTGGTTTTATGCTTATATGTTTATAAGACTGCGTTAGCTCGAATAAATTGGCTTTGAAATGCTGATTAATATTATTGATCGGTTGTGTATGTTGCATTTTGTTCAGTTCCATCAATACCAGGTGGTGGGGAGAGCCCTGCCAACGGAAACGGATGAGCACCCCAAGATCTACCGCATGAAGCTTTGGGCTACAAATGAGGTTCGTGCCAAGTCCAAGTTTTGGTACGATCTCTGCCCTCTGCTTCATATTCATAGGCACACATGTTTTTGATTTGTTTAATTTTAGGGTTGAGATGTGTTGATTTTCGTCAATGAAGGTATTTTCTGAGGAAGCTTAAGAAGGTGAAGAAGAGCAATGGCCAGATGCTTGCAATCAACGAGGTATGTAAATATCAAACGCCTTACTCTATTTTGTTTCTACCTTTTTGGAAAAATAGTTAAGTTTTAATCCACAGCAATATATTTGATTCCAGAATGTAGGTTTAGCTAATGTCATGATCCTTTGATGCTTGTGTTTTGTTTTTATCCTGGTTGGCTGCTATGTCGTATCACCTTTTGCTTTGCATAAGTAGAACATCTGGAGCACTTCAAAGATATTATTGAAAATGCTTTTGTTCTTTTCAATTTTCAATGATGGTTATATTACGATGTTTCTTCTTGTTCTGTTTTTCTATGCTCAATGTATGTAATGTCATAACTAATTGAATGTTTAAATACTTCTTTTACTGTTCTGGGATAGCGTGTAGTAGTTATTGTAATTTTTTTCATGTCTGTCAACGACCTGAATAACACTTACTATATCTTAATCCTTTGTATACTTGCCTGTCAATTCAATATATTTTAACGTTTTGAACTGTAGACCTGTTTATAGGTTGTTCAAGTGATTTTGGTTTCACATTTTAAGGGACATTTACCTGTAGCCGTGGTAGGAACTTGTAACATATTCAAGTGGATGCAAGTGTCATGATGATGAAATTGTCTAAGGACCAAGTTGCAAAGAAAGTGGAAAATGCCTTTCTGACTTTATGTGAAACGACCTATTTTTCTATATGCTATACGATAATCTCAAATACCCCTTGTCTTTTTCCATCTCTTACATTCTTATATACCTACCACCCGTCTATCTGCCCTGCCCTCCTCCCTTTCCTTCCCCTGTTTTAGGAATGATCCTTTCCCCTAGTATTACCAGACCCTCTATTTGGGACTCTGATATTTTTGCATTTTAGGGAGAAAAGAGCAAGCTTAAGCAGTTAAATGGGAGGGGTCGGGGGAACCAGCGATGGAGGGATGGGGTAAAGAGAGTATAAAAGAAAAGTTGTCGAAGGAGTTTTTAAAATATGGCTGTAATTGACATTATAGTTCAAAAGGCATTCTCATCCGTAAGATTGGTAAGTTGTACACCCTTCACCTTGGCCCTTTACTGCTCTGAGAAGGCACTTGTGAAAAACTCACCCAAAAGTTTGCATATCTGTCTCAAACATGTTGCTGCAACTACCTCTTCAGTCATTGTCGTGATAATCCATCATTGATGCCTGTGTTAGAACTGATGATTGTAAATAGTGGATGGATATTGGACTTACTTTTTTACTTGTGCAGTGTAGCTTTACAATGAATATTGCATGTTTCTCTAGCCTTTTTTTTTACCCCTTCCCATTTTTATGCAAAAATCTAGTGTACTGTTTCAATACAAATATTAAGTCCTATCTAATGCAACTCCGTGCTATTGAGGTTTAGTTGTTTGTTCTCACCTTTTCTAACATCTTATTTCTTGGCCTTACATTTTTGGAGATTTATCTAATTTATTATTTTATGTTTATAGATTTTTGAGAAAAACCCAACTACCATCAAGAACTATGGCATATGGCTCCGTTACCAGAGTAGAACTGGCTATCACAACATGTACAAAGAGTACCGTGATACTACCTTGAATGGTGCTGTTGACCAAATGTATACTGAGATGGCTTCCCGTCATAGAGTTCGCCACCACTGCATTCAAATTATCAAGACAGCCACAATCCCAGCTAAGCTTTGCAAGCGGGAGAGTACCAAGCAGTTCCACAATTCGAAGACTAAGTTCCCCTTGGTGTTCAGGAAGGTGAGGCCACCGACCAGGAAGCTCAAGACTACATACAAGGCTACTAGACCAAACTTGTTTATGTAAACATGTTGGTCGTTTGCTGGAGGGAAGAATTGCCTATTTTCTGCAATATTGTTGCTTTATTTTGAGAGAGGAGCAAGTCCTTGGGTGCTTGACCGATATCTTCATTTTATTTACATAGGGTATTAGACTTGTCACATTAGACTGTTATCAAAATGTTGTATGTCAACGTTTTGGTCTATGGACTGCTTTCTAGTTTTTGTGGACATTCCTTTCATGTCTGGTATATCTATCATTCATGGAAATACTGTTTTATCTACATTTTTAGACATCAGATTCTGAGTTCGCTGTATTACTAGTTGTTCCGTGCGTACCTTGTAATAAATGTTTACTGCCTGCTTTTCTTGTTCATTTTTCGCTAGCATCTGAACTCGGGAGGGCACGTTCTTGCTCCTAGGATGATTTCTCTAATTTGTTTATAAATTCTGCCCTCCCTTTTGGAACATAAATTGCTTGCTTTTCATGGCTCATCTGTACTTTCAAGCCTGCTAGAATGCATCATGGGTTGTAGGAAGCTAGTTTGCTTGCTTGAAGCTTCATGATTTTTAGACATTTGTCCACATTTAGGATTTATTCTTGTTCCTTATCTGTGTGTGTTCTAACCCCAAGAACTACATGCTAATTATAGATCACACAATTGACTTCATTAAATCGAAAGGTACTCAAATTGTCTCTAGCCAAAGGATGAAACGTTTGAATTAACAAAAATTCTATTCTTGAGCAAGTTTATCCATATTCTAAAAGAAAATTTAGACGTTGACGCAGATTATGTTCTCATTTACCGGAGTGTACACAGAAAACTGAAAGCACCATGTATTTGTCATGAAATTGACAGACTATGCAGTTAACTATCAGAAATTTTTTGTTGAATGAATATTTTTTGAGTAATGTAATTTATCATCATGATAATGATATATCGGTGATGTGGCAATTCATTATTTCTCACATCTCTCTCTCTTTCTCTCTCTCTCTCTCTCTCTCTCTCTCTCCATCTTTTGCATAAATAAAAATTCAACATTCCAGTCCTATTATTCTATATAGATTGCCACTTTATTGATATTCTATCATCATAATGATAAATAATATTATTTTATTTTTTTAAATGACCTTTTCATTTTCCATTTATTTATTTATTTTTTGAA
>CAIGRK010087940.1:0-11820 GCA_903798315.1 Fraxinus greggii
TAACCCTATGCCACCTTTCTCAGCACACAAATATAAAATTGATGCTATTTTAGATGATCAGATTATGTTAACTAAATATGGGGATGTTCAACGCTTCCTTGTTCGTTAGGTTGGTCGACCTGAGTCTAATTGCGCATGAATTACTAGAGAGACACTATAACAACTTGACCAAGACTTATTGGAGCTCTATTAGAGTCAGCAGGATCTTCCTTTGCCAAGTTCTCATTCCACGCTTCTAGGGGACACCAGATTCAAACCACCGCTGACACGGTTTTATCGACGTCGGAAAAAGCTCACTCAACTCCTTTGTTTATGATTAGGCGATTGATTGCAGCCTTTATGACTTATCCACTCGACAGGGTCGAGTTTTTCTCCCACCCCGAAAGAGTTGATGCGGACATCATCAAGGCATCAAGACTTAGTTTTTATGGTTATTGGGTTTTATCATTTATGTTTCTATTTTTATTACTATTGGATTTGTAGTATTGGGTTGGTTCAAACCTGGCACCAGTAGGTTTCATTTTACTATTTATATGATTTTTTCGTTGTAATTGCGACATTGATTGATTAAGTAAAATTAAAGATGGGCTACTGCCTTGTTTTTTCCCCTTCCCTTCATGTTTCTTTGCTTCGTCCCTCTCTTCTCTTCTTCTTCTGCGTCCTCTCTTTCTTGCTTCCCTCCCTTTGATTCTACATCACTTTGTATTAAAATTTTCACAATAATCCTGATATTTTGAAGAGAAACATGTTTTCATGAATTAGAAAATATTAATATTATGTAGTGGCAGATGAAATTAGTTATCAGCGTAAAATGTACGAGCATCTCTAAAACTTCACCTAGAAATAGTTTTCCATGTGGATCACACATGTACTTTCAAAAGTCGAGTAAAAACTAGTGATGATATTCTGAGTGAATATTTGTTAGAAAGTGTTTCTGCTTTTGATTTATTAATTCTGAGGTTCTGAAGCGATTCTTTGTAGCCTCTTTGTGATGATATTTGAGTGAATATCTGTTAGAAAGTGTTTAGAAAGTGTTTGTGCTTCTAATTTGTTGATTCTGAGGATCTGAAGCGATTTTTCGTGGTTCATGTAAATCGATCGTTGTATTTTGAGATAGATAAGTGTTTTGTACTATTTTTTGTGATTGACTGAACATTATTGTAACATTTTGTTGCCATTTTGGGCGTTATAGTGGAATAGAGTATAATCCAACTTTTGGATGCTCAACAGGGGATGTAGGTGTTAGAAGCGGTTATCGAACCTTCGGCATTTAGGCCGAAATATATCGATTGTGTTCTTTTAATTTTTTGCACTTTATTTCAGAGAAGGTTTTTAGTATTTTTGTTTCTTGGTCTAATATCGTGTATTCCTGACCTAACAGTTGTTGATTTGCTTACACCAAATAATAATCAAAACCAGAAAGTAGGTGAAGAAGAAGAAGATGGGAATTAAGGATTCTCAAATGAGATTTTCAAGAGAGAGAAAATGAAAGAGAACCTAAGAGTAAAGTCTCTCATAAGCGAAGGCCAATTAATTCATCCAAATGAAATGAGATTTTCAAGAGAGAGAAAATGAAAGAGAACCTAAGAGTAAAGTCTCTCATAAGCGAAAGCCAATTAATTCATCCAAATGAGATTCCCCATGCACCTTATCCAATTCATTGAAACGCTTTGATTAATAGCTTTCATATTCATTTAAATGGCATATGCTTGGCATGTAAAGCGCGACTTCATAGTAAAATAGCCAATAAAGTGATAATTTCAATAAAACGCTTAAAAAAAAAAATCTGTCTTCACCACCAATACATCTATATGATTCCTATATTTTGTCGAAACAGTCTGATGACAGAACTTTGGAGATCAGCTATACTCCACACAGTTCTCCGTTGTCTGCTTCTACAAAATCATCTTCTTCAGTTTCTTCAAGTAGTCAGCCTCCAATGATGGGTCGGAGAAGTGCTTAAATGCCTTCAAGTAGTCAACCTCGAATAAATGGTCAGGGAAGGCCAACAAGGAGGATCTGAGAAGGCACGTGTTTGTAATGGAGGAATGTTCTTCCGAAGCTCACAGCATTGGCTTATTATGTTCATGAACAGAAAAGGCTTGAGGGTTTTAAGGAAGGTTGTGGTATTTTGTGCTTTTGCTGGGATAGAGTGGTAAGGCCCCTCTCAATTTGAGGCACATCTAGTTTTGTTTCTCGCCGAAAGCCTTACATGAAGACATTTACATCCAATATTGTGTCTCTGAATGAGCTCATACTGTCAAAAAAATAATTTTTGCATGTGCATCACGCATAAACCTTCTCAAGTTAATGAAAAAGTGATTGATCAATAACTTTTATATAAACGAAGAAGATTTCCCTTTCACCTTCTCCAATTCATTGAAACGTTTAGATTAACAGCCTTCATATTTAGAAAAGATTGTGATTTCTTTTGCTTAGCTATGGTTGAAATTCGTTCTGCACGTGCATTGCACGCAAACTTCCTCAGGGTAATAAAAATTAATTAATTATAACTATCATATGAAGAAAGGAAATCATCAGTTAAATGAAACCCTTTATTGTAATCATTTATTTCTGCAGTCAGTCTATCTGATAGAGCATTGTGCTCCTCTTTACGTTGATTCAGTTGCCGTTTTGTGGATAAGTTGCATAGTTTGTTTCTATTTGAAGTTCGCTGTGGATATTTGATCTGTAAGAAAGATCGTACCCTTTGTCACAATGTCATCGAGGACAATTTTCACATTCGGTTGACGTTGTAGGGTCAGTATTGTTATTTGGTTAAGAAAATAGATCAACCTCCTCAAATAATAAGTTGCAGCCTTGCTAGAATTGAGTTCTCTCAGTCAAGAAGAAATGATGGAGATTCCATTAAATAGTTTTGCCTTTTGAAGGGCCAGACGTAGGGCGATCAAGCCAAACCAAGACACGAAGGATTTGATTGTTTTCTTCGAGGCTCGAGAGAAAATAGAGGACCTACTTAAATTAGATTACCAGAAACTTTATATAGAGGACGCTTTTACATTGTAATAGGGTTACCTGAAACTTTACATAGAGAATGATTTTAAGTTGTAATATTTATACTTCATTATTAGTAAACTAATATTTTCTCTCTTGATTCTATTCCTTTCTTCTCTCTTTCCATCCCTCTCTTATCGAGTCTCATGCTTGCACAATTATATTCTACATCAAGGTGTTATCCAAGTGCATCACCTTTCTAAAATTGGTTTCTAAAATTTCTAGCACATTTTGGTTTCTAAAATTTCTTCGCGGTTGAACAGACTAATCTGGTCCAGTTTTTAAATGCAAACCTCGTGATTATCCCAGCACACCTGAAACACTGGGTTGTGACATGGCAGAGAGCCGTGCAATACCATAACTGGACCGGTCACTCGTGCGCCTGACACAAGCTGTACAGACGGAAGTTTCAAAAGCTAAACTCAGAAATTAACGAGGAAAAATGGCAAGCACTACATCATGCTTGGGAATTCTAATTCTATACAGAGAGCAAAAGAAATGGAAAAATCGGAGAAAAAAATCCAAACTTTGAAGAAACCTGTCTAAACCTCGATAAGAAATTTATTGCTCAAATATTTCCACAATTAAGAACAAAGAGAAAAATCAAAACGAGTCTGTATCTCTAGGTCGATCAAGAGTCTTTAATTTTTTCCGTCGTGATCGTGGAAATAGAAGTTGCTGAATCTGCTTCTCTGCAGCACACTCAGATGTTGCCTACACACACAAATGGTAGAGATTATGCAAGAAAAATCATTTTTTTTGTTGCCTGTCAAAAGATGTCGATAATATATATCAAAAAGAAAATTATGATTTTGTAATATATTATTATATTTTTGAGAGTTCCAAGAAGACGCATTTTGTATTTAATACTCTGAAAAAACATTCAATTCATCTTTGATATGTAATATTAGATCGTACTAGACGCTATAGTAGAGGTCATCTTAACTTTAATCCAATTCACTGCCATCAATGTTTTTACTTACCATGACTTTGAACGGGA
Organism: Fraxinus greggii; assembly: GCA_903798315.1. Taxonomy (NCBI): domain Eukaryota; kingdom Viridiplantae; phylum Streptophyta; class Magnoliopsida; order Lamiales; family Oleaceae; genus Fraxinus; species Fraxinus greggii. The sequence goes on from CAIGRK010087940.1 coordinate 4,016, forward strand.
AACGATGTGTTCGTACTTCTGTGCCTGAGGAAACTCTAACGTCCATGCCAAGACTATCAACTCCAATCAAATTTGCTACCTACAGAAGGATGAGTAGAAATCGAGTCTAGTATTATTTAAGAAAATTACATTGACTTCTAACACATCCCAACTTGAAGAGGCAAAAAAAATCAAATAAGGAAAACTAAAATTGAAATTACAAAAAATAAATAAATAATAATATTGTGTCTCTGAGGGGGTATAAAATCGAACGGAAAGTTCATAGAATGTTTTCATAGGTTTCTCAAAATAATAACAAACAAAATAAAATTTTCAAGTACATAAATATTGGTGCTTAAAAAAATAAATGGTTCGTCCACATCAAATGAACATTACCTCAACATCGATTCCTTTCTTTTTGCAAAGAGCTTTAAGAGCAAATTTGCACCTAGTACCCGTCTCACCAATGTGCTCTAGAATTGCTGGTGTTGAATGCACAAGAACATCGGGTTCGGCAAACTGAAAATCTTGTACGTCAACAGCTGTCTGCAAAATTGGAAACACTAGTATTAATGGAATGTCAGCTTAAAAGTAGGCTGAAATATGTACAGCAAGTAAATGTGGACGGGAATGATTAGATAATAGTCGACAGTATTGAAGAATAAAGTTCAAATCTCATTGATTTTATTGTCTAGTCTTGTTCAATATCGTCTAAAACTACATACTAAGCATGAACTCAACGTAGAGTTGCTCAATACAAGAATATGCACCAAAATCGCAAACTCACGCCACAACCGAGAACGACTCAAAAGCACGAGAAGAAATGAAAAAAGAAAATTAAGGATTTTCATGAATAGAAAAGGAAAATGTATAATAAGAAATACGGAACCGTATTTTAAGATGAGTAATCCTAGTGCACAAGTAACAAATCAAAAGCTACAAGAACCCTGTACATTGTAGAACAACAAAAAAGGAAAACAAAAATCTTTTTAAGAAGTCAAATATGAGATATACAATGAGAAGCCATACTTTTAGATCCATTTGCCACAATAAGTTACAATTAGAAGCCATACTTGTAGATCCATTTGACATGATAAGTTAGAAATTATCGATATAGGCAAATCTTGAATTGAACTTTAATGTGCTTCATATGATTTTTTCGTTTATTTATTTTTTTGTCTTCTATTGGGTTCTTTTACATGAATCATGTTGAATTCACACCTCCAACTTCTTATGTTATTACACACACACATATAACTGTTTATGCATATTAATCAAACCATAGCTAACAGATGTAAACATATAGTAAATGAATAAGACTTGTGCTGCGAGTGCAAGAAAACATGATTTGCAATATACATGCCTGAACACCATAGACGGAGAACAGCTCTATTTTCGTGATTTCCAATTTATAAATAGTCGATCTATCATGGCTTCTGTCATTTCTAGAATTGAAGCTCAAACTATCTCCATCTGGCAGGAAAACTGAGTTCAGAAAACGCCCAACTGATAGAATTAGGCCAGTAACTTCAAATACAAAATAACAAATTCGATTCCGTCAGTAAAACAAAAAATGAGAATGATCTTACTTAAATTGAGATCAGGAGTACAAAGAAATCATGTTTTCAGATCTGCGTGTTACTTCTTGAATAGAAACTCCTGGCCTACTTGGCAATCCATACTTCTAGGCCAGATTCAGGTATAGAATGCACACAGTTAGCTAGTTTATGGATGAATTGCTTTTCGTATGAACTTGTTTAATTATATGTCACTTGGCATATCCAATTTATTTGGTAACAAAATGTAGTTTAACATACAAGATCAAGCAAATTAATTTTTCGCATTCATTTTAAGTTGTAAAAATGTAATGGATTCATCATATTTTGACTTTTGAAAACTAGTTTAGTTGCATTTTTACCGCTCCTTTGGTTTGAACTTACCCTGCTTTATAGCTTTTTAAAAAAAAAAAATCAAGTGAATTATGTCTAGAATTCATAAAATGGTAACCCGAGTCAATTCAACTGATAACATCTTCTCAATGGGAAATCCACTTGTCTGAGAATTCCACCAATCCTATGACTTACAAATTCTTTTGCTCAATTACCTCAAATGAATAATTTAAGTCATCCAAGTACCTTTGCAGTCTGAGGTGTAACCATCACTGTCTTCATCATTGAAGAGTTTTCTGAGATATAATTCTTCATCGATAAAGGCAGGTTTGAGGATTCCCAAGATTGAAACACCATTTGACGGGTAATCCATCATTTCAGCATGTTCCACATTAACAGCCTAAAAAATAAGCCAAATCAGAATGCAACATAAATTTAACATAATCAAACATATCTCTTTAGAAATATGCATCCACAGAACATAATTGTTTCTTTCACAATGAATATTATTCCTTTCTCTGCTTTGATCAGTTGCCTGGGAAAATTGTTCTCTGTGAGAAAGAAATTGTGAAGTTTTGGTTTTAACAGAAAGCCATAAGTCAGAGCATCTTACAAGAGAGAGTTAAAAGGATGTCTAGACCCTGGAAGTTCTTACATGTTACAGCTAAAATATTAGCTGGAATTATAATAGTAAAACTCAACATCCTGTAGATATACACACATTTTACAGGTTCTCTACTCATTGTTTTACAAGTAACACATCAAATTCCATAAGATGGCATGTTTAGAAATGTATAATAACTAGACTTGATGTTATAGATTATTTTCGACTGAATACATATATTCAACATACCGAGAACCAAAAGTAATGATGGAAACCTAAGCTCTGCCCAAATGACAGCAAACATGAAGGCCACATAATGGCTCACGATGGGCAGTTTTGCTACAAATTTCAGAACAAACAGTTGACAAATAAAATCTTTAACATATGTATTTAAGAAATAATTGTGTAATAAAATAGCATTCATTAACAACCATTGTTTTTAAAGAAACTTTTAAGGGAGTTCGCTTATAAGCCATGTCACACGTGAGTTTCATAATGCAACTAAAAGCATCTCCAAAAGGCTTTCTATTTTTAAATAGCATATTTTCAATTTAGAGAGCATCTATAAATTTAGAGAGTACAAAATTTTAAATACTTCAACCTCTTTATCTTTAACACTTAATTTTACTACTCTCAATAAGTATTTATTATTTTTCCTATCTTTTATTTTCACCAACTTCCCTCAATATTAATATATTATTTCCCCCAATTTTATTTGTATATATTATTTAGTTGGGTCAATAAATGGAGCCTAGAAAATTGAAATAACTTGAATGCATTTAATTATAGAAAGTAGCTCTCTATTTGAAAATATTAATTTGACGAGTCTCTTGAAGCATAATTTTAAGGATTAACTCTTTAAAATAGAAAGTATTTCACTTTTAAAGAGCCTCTAGGAGATTCTGTAAGTAGTGTGTTCTAAATTTTCTACTAAAATGATGTATGCCTATAGTCTTTTTATCTTTCCCCTTGTAGTCAATTTAGACCCGTCTAGTATCCGATATTGGCATACGGCCAAGTTTATTTTCTAGGAGTTCTCTTTCTCACTAACTCTTCCGCCATTTTCCAATATATGTCATCAGGCTCGTGCTTTTTTCACTTCAGTTCAAGAATTTGCTCCCAAAATCTACTGATCCATCTTAATTCACTACTAGTAATGATTTGCAGATTACTATAACTTCTATGCTGCCATCCAAAACATATCCAACTCCCAGATTGCAAACATGGATCGAGCTCTTTCTTTCCCATATTCTTTTATACCTTGATCAAGACCGTTCCAGAACAATTTCCATATGGTAATCCAACACCATTCCACCCTTGACTTGACTATTGATGGTTATTGGCATAATCTAGCTATTCTGTGAATTATCGAAAAAAATACCTACATCCAATACCAGAAACACCCATCAAAGCCAGGATCTTTCAGTTGCATAATACTTTTTGTTGACCACCTCATGCAAATATGTTCTCGTAACAACAATGATTCGTAATTTCAATTCTCATTGGAAGAATAATTCACTAGTTTTTGCTACCCAAATTCTTCAGTTGGTTTTCTTAGTTGATTGGTTTTGATTTTAATGTGACCATTCACCATAGCCATGCTCATTAGTCCTAGGACAAAGCTCACCAAAAGAAAATTTAAAAAACAAAAAAAAATGAAAGCTCAGTTCATGCTTATGTAGCCTGACAGCGGCCAAACAGGCATCTATACCTCAGTTCATTGCTGCAACCTATGATAATTGAAAGCTCCAAATTCTTATATACTGGTTGACGATTATTTAGATTTAAAGAAGTCTAATTTGCTAACCTGAAAAGAGTAGCAAGCCCTCAATCCATGGAGACTCAATAGCCAAAATTCTATTATCGAACTTCCAATTCAAAGATGCAAAAATGTCAACCGTGTCGTCAGATTTCACAGCCACAAAATCATCCTTAGACCTAGTGTATGTGACCTTTCTTTCAACTTTGACTTCCTCTAATTGAATGAAGTCAGCCTTTGATCTATGCATGTGGCTTTGACTGAGTAGTTAACAAATAAGCATGATTTGCTTGTATTCTATATATGTTTCTTCCCCCAGATTCATCTGCACCCCTACCCACACAGAAAACCATTTTACATATTGATGTCTCTTTCTACTAACTTAAGAGTCTTTAATGATTTCAAGAGTTCGAGCTACTGGAGCAAGAATTTTTAAAGTCAATTATGTGTAACCCATAGTTAGAACAGACATTTTAAATCAAAGCAGTGACACTCACCATTAAGACCAAAGACGCTATAGCTATAATTAATCCACGTGATGCTTTAGTTCACTGGAAAAGAATTGTTCTATAAATTCAAATATTAATTGCAGATATTTTGCAAGTAAAAGATGATCCCATCACTTCGAGGATAAATGAAGGATGAGAACAGCCAACTACTTCTCTGTTTTCTAATTCCAAATGGCCTCACAAAATAACTATCTAGTAAAAGAACTACAAGAAGCAATATACACCTTTGTCAAGCACTTGGTGAAATAAACTGGATGAATCCAGGATGAGTTTTCTGGCATTCCCCAATCAACTCGGGCATCAGACGTTTCAGAATACTCAACCTGATAGAACAAGAGGCCATGAAATGTAAGTTAAAGTGGAAACTGATAGTCTATAGTAAGATCGACAGATGAAGAATGGTAAAACAATATTTGCTCACTTTGAAGTAATCATCATCGAAAAGAATATCATCATTGGAGTCAGTCTCTAAACTTTTGTCATCAAAAACGTCTATCTTTCTGTTCTCGTATTGCAAAAGATCCATCCCAATCAGTACATTCTAACGACATGCAAGTGATACCAATTGTCATCACATATTTCATATAGAACTATACAGTTCGAAAAAGGCAAAATGATATATTTATTATGAAATTTAATATACAGTTGGTATCAAGAGGCAAGTGAAACAACATTCTACATGATCTTTAGTTTATTTGTTTGTAGTAGATCAGCAACGGTGCATTACGTGTATAAATGAACACCAAAAACACAGTAATAGTTTGTCTTGTCTGGATAAGTATTGCTCCACACAACATTTAACAGAAAAATCCTCTCTTGTTTCCTCAAGTATTAAGTTAGGTCAAAACTTTCTATGAAACATTAGCAGGATAATATATACTTGTACCAAACCTCTAAAGTTTTCATAGTACGAAAGTGACCAATGAACTACATTTTCAGATAAAAGGAAATAGGTAATCATCGAGATTAAATCCTTACCACAGGGTTACTTGCTCCTCGGTCTTGCAAGATGTTTTCACCATCATAAATTTCAAAAAAAATATCTGAAATAAATGAAAAAACGTGATCAAGATTAAAACACGGATAACTTTATGTCACAAGCAAAAGTTATGATGAATACTATAGGAGAGAAAATCCAAACCTCCAAACTCATCTATAACATAGTCAAATTCAGCCCACGAGATATGTTCATGTGGTTCACGGTGCACAATACCAGGGAATATCAACAAAGCGCTGCTGTTAGCCTAAGAGAAAAACAGGTTTGGGTCATGTCGCAGGCAAAGGACAGATTATCCCAACTACATAGATCAAGCACACAAACATATCTCACCTAATGAGCTATTTTAGATAGAAAAATGGATTTTGTATTATAAATATGCAATTTATGGAAAGGGGAAAACCTCCACAGCTGTCCTAGCTATTTCAGCAGAGGTGAGCATTTTATCCCGAACTCGTCTGCAATCTCTCAATTCTTCAAGAGGGTGATAACCTTTATTAGCAATAAAATTAGAGGAATCCGGAACTGAATCTGAATAATCAGCAGCAACAGAAACTCGTGAAATTGAACTATCATGTCCTATAGGGAACCAGTTGAACAGTGTCGCTCCAAAGAATGCATTCTTGCGCCTGAAACTTCATGCAGAGGAATGCCAGTTATTTCATTGATAGACGAATTTCAAAAGGAACTAATGAAGAAGAGCAACTTAATGAAGAACAAAGAAAGAAATAAGAACACTAGGGACATCAATATATTGTTGGATAGTAGAAAAGGGACCAAGAAAATGAGCAAAAACCATCTACTTTTTCTAATCCTCATGTATGGTTGGAAGGAAAGTCGCACCTTTTAGCAAGAAAAATTGTGTTCCTACAAAAAGAACGGGGCTTTGCGGGGGAGTGAGGGAGAGCTATTCTTAGTTATAACTAATACAGGATCAAAAATTTTTTTTATTTTTTTATCTTTTGAATTGTTTCACTGAACCGTGTAATTGTCTCCCAAATGGAGCTCTAAATGCATGTTCTCACAAGTCACAACTGTTTTATGATTGATAGTCCCCTTTCAAACCCCTATTCTCCTTTCTTCCCCACCTGACCCCCACAAGAAAAAGGAAAACGCATGCTTCCTTCTCTTTTGTGAAAGAAAATAAGGTTGCTAGGGATCTATATATATTGGGTCTTCCAATGGATGTATAAATGGACTAAATGAGATGGAGAAAAAGGATTCACATTGTCAACCTTAAATTTATTGGGAATACAACTAATATGTTGGCAAGTAGCATAAAGAGAGGAGCATAAAATCAAGTGCATAGAGAGAGTAGATGGACGAGGACAAATTATTTTCCCAATCGCTGGTCACTAAACCAGGCAGTAGTTGAGCTGAAACAATCCCTTGCTCAAACACACACAAATATAAAGGATGTCTATCAGTTACTAGTTTTTATAACCTAAGGAACCAGTTTACATAATTTAATATAAATTTGTGCTGCTTCCATCAGCAAAACTACATATCTTCACCATGAAAAGGGAAAAAGATCATCAATAGCACTTGGAGAAACCCCATACAATTTTCCCTTTCCACGTGGGAAGTGAAGAAATTTTTTAAGAGAAATCACCATAACACGTGTAGAAACTCACAAGTAGCAAAGTTGTACCTCACAGCTGAATGGTCAGAAACTCCTTGAAGCTCAAATGATGGTTTAATCCAACTGCTGGGGACTCCGTATGATGTAGAACAACTAAATGGTGCGGCTTGACAAATACGGCAGTGGAAAGGACCTGAACCACATAGCAAAAGAGAAGCCAAATGAGAAAAAGAACTGAAAAGAGACGAGAACAATAGGGAAGGGAAAATTCACAGCAGTATATGAATCTTTAATCTGAATGTTTATCGACATATAAGCAGTCCCATTCTATCTGATATGAGACTACATAGAGTGATAAGTACATCATACAAAACCATCGGCCAATAAAATCAAATTGTTCTCTAAAGGGTCAAATTCTACGGGATCAAACCTAAGGGACGTAAGGAATGATATAATTAAAAAAAAAAAGGAAAAATATTAAATAAA
>CAIGRK010088042.1:0-19479 GCA_903798315.1 Fraxinus greggii
TTATTCATCACTTATTTTTATTTATTTATAAATTAAATCGTTTATAAATTCTTTCCAAAATGTCTTATCTTTGAATAACTTAGTTCCCTTTCGACCTCTATTTTCTAATTTTTTTTAAATTTGTATTATACAATATTCATAATTTTTAATAATATATTTCATGAATTTTTATCAAAATTTAATAGAAAAATAATATTTTTTGTAGCTAAGTCAACCTTGGGCTTTTAAACACCACTACTAAATAATTCAATTTAGCCCCTATCTAGTAGTAATTAAAATCTTGATTTTAACACGTGAAAGTTAATAAATAATTTTAATCACACGAGGTTTGTAATTTTTTAACCATACATATCATTCAAAATTTACTTAATTTTAATCTCCATCAAGTATGAGCTTATTTTTAGATAATAAAGAACGAGAAAGTCAACGATAGTTACGTAACAAAATAATGCTATTTAAATGATAAATATAATTAAAAATTTTGTTATGAAATTCACTTAATTGAATTATTATCTGTTGCCATGTAAACCAGTGATAAGCGCTTGCGCGATGAGTAAAAATAGAAATAATTAAAATTGGAACTTGGAAGGAGGCTTCCATGTACACAGGGTAAGACACCCACACAACTTCTAATTATTCTCACTGCTGCTGCTTCTCCTTCTTCATAAACTCTTCCAAATTGCGTCCCAGAATATTTATTTAATTATTAATCTCGCGACGCAGATAAACAGTAGAATTTTATGGACCCGATTATTATGAAATATTTCGAAGAAGACGAGGTAAGCCCGATACATGTTTAATCTCGTAGATATATTTTATATTTTTTCTGAGTGTTCTGCGAATTATATTTGATTATAGGATTTTAAAGACTGAGATTTTTTTGACAATTTAATGGGTTTTCAGGATGAAACAATGCCTTCTGGGGCTGATGTCGAGGCATTCACGGCTGCATTGAACAGAGATATTGAAGGGGATACTTCAACATCGCGGCTGCCAAGTTCAGATAACGGTATTCAATTACCTCCCTTTATTGTTTGATTTGATGTTTGAATGGAGTTTCTGGGTTATTTATTGTTTTTTGTTATTTAGTGTTTCAATTTGGTAGTTCTAATTATAATGGATTTTCCTTTGGGGCGAATTGAGGTTGACAAAATAGGGTTTTACTCGGTAATGAAATATTGTCTTTGGACATTGATGGCCTTTACTGTTTAAGTGGGATAAACAAGATGAAAAAGAAATAAATTTAGGCAAGGGGGAAATGTGAATATGCATAGATGTTAAGTTATTTGATATGTGCGATATTATTCTATTCAAGTGATACATTATGAAAAGGAAAATGGTCATTAAGGAATATATAGTTGCTGCAGCAGAATAACACAAGAACAAAGAAGGCGTTTCAAGAACAAAGAAGGTGTTCAAAGACTTTGTAGTCAAGAATTCGTTGATTCTTAAAATCCAGTACCAGCTAATAACCATGTTGATATACTCTCAATTAAATTTTAATTATTTTAAAAACCAAATTGACAGACATGGGTTCTAAATCTTCTTTTATTGAAAAACCCCTACAACCTAGACTCTTGTTTATTTGAATCACAAATTGACCCGTAAACTATTAAGAACAACAAAGACTCTATTTTTACTAAAAGAGAAAAAGGAAATAAAATTTAAACAAAAGTTGAATCTTGCATCCATCTTCGTCATTCTACAAGGCTTATGAAGATTTGCCCTCAAATTTTGTTCTACATTCTCATCCGATGCCTTGTAATGGCAATATAATCTGTAAGTTAATGCTTGACGAAATCAAAATATTAGTACTGATCCCATGTGCTATTTATCTACATATTCCTAATCCGAGTGTCATTTTCCTTTTCCTCAATCTGCACAGTCCCTGACCTTTTTCTTTTGTTTTCGTGTGTGTGTTCTAATGTCAGATAAAATAAAAAGAAAAAGCTCGCTTCCCTTTTTGTATGAATCATAACGCTAGTGTTTTTGAACCAATCAACACCAATATGGCAACATCTGCTACCTCAATAGACTATCAACAAACACACAGGCAGCTTATTCATGCTTTCCTATTCCACTAAAGTGAATAGTTTAACTAACAAACCCTACACCATGACTATTAGGAGATGCTACTAATTACCGCCACTGCCTCCTTAGTAGCTTTCAAGTGTTTCATGTCTCTAGTTCCTAATTCTGTGCAAATCATTATCAATGTCTCCAATTATGGTCCATCACAGATTTTACCAAAGCCAGGGCAGTTTCCCTAGCTTCCTTTTCTTCAAGAGTGTTTCCATGGTGGGTTGGTAACTGACCAAGAAAATCTCCAATAATTTTGCCTTCCCAAGACGGCCTGAGCCATTTCCTAGGTCAAGCAGTTATCGAATGATCTTCTGTTGCTGAGAAGCTGCAGGAAACTGACAAGTTTAGTTTTTAGCTTCAATTTCTGGTTTAGCTGTCACATATAAGCTATATAACTTCCTAGTGCATGACAAAGAGAATGTTCCAGGAGGTTAAGGTTTAGATATTATAGAAGTATCCTTTTTTTTGTTTTTTTAATTCAGATTAATTCCGGTATTTTTAGTTGATTTCCAGCAAACAAGTCAATTGATTTCTTTGCTGATTTGTTTCCTTAATTTAAGGGATTCGGGAAGATTATTTCCAAGTTTGTTAGTTTTCTTTTAGGGAGATTTGATAGGCTGTTATTCCCCAAGTAATAGATGGATTTCTCATCTATAAAATGGGTTATGCACTATTATTTTTAAGTTGGAATAATAATTCTTTCCTTCCCAATTTTCTCATGGTTTCAGAGCCACTCTATGAACCCTAAAATTCCTATATGACTAAATAAGAAATGGCCACAGAGAGACATAGCTCCTCCACCTCAGCCTCCGAAGTCACCTCAAATCAAGAAGCCATGATCTCCAGCAGCAATAGTGGAAGTTCGGATGGCAACCCATTCTCATTACAGGACACAAACTGAATGGGAACAACTATCTCCAGTGATCCCAATCCGTGATGATGTTTATTTGCGGTGAGGGAAAGGATGACTACCTTTCGGAGTTGAAACCAAGCCAACAAAAGATGACCAAAGTTCAAAAGTAGGAAGTCTGAAAACTACGTGGTCATGTCATGGCTGATTATTTCCATGACTAACGAAATAGGAGAAATTTTTTCTCTCTATGGAACGGCACAAGAAATTTGGGAGGCCGTGAAATAAACGTAACCCGATAAGGAGAATACTTCAGAGTTGTTCTACATATAGAGCATTCTGCATGATTTACATCAAGGAGATTTGATGGTAACCAAGTATTTCAACACCCTCAACCGCTATTAGTAGCAGTTAGATTTGTACGAGGAATACCCATGAAGATGTCCTGAAGATGGAATCGGATACAAGCAGATTGTAGAAAGAAAGAGGCTATACAAGTTTCTAATTGGACTCAACAAATATCTTGATTAGATTCGAGAGAGAATTCAAAGAACAAGACCTCATCCTAATCTTCGAGAAGCATTTTCTAAAATCCGACTAAAAGAGAGTAGAAAAAGGATTTTTTTTTTCCTTTCTTTTGCTGTCTGAAGTCCGGCTAGAAGAGAAAATAAATGCAATGGCAGTGTTTGAAAATTGTAATTCATGGTTTCTTTCACTGCTAGGCCGTATATTATGATAGTCTGTTTTAAATGGGAGGAAGAATTGTTTATTATGGAGCCTGGATGTAGATGGGAAATATAATTCCTGTAGATTTCAATAAATAAACTAATCTTCTGCATGATGCTGTTGTGTGTTCTTTGAAAGAAAAGTTGAATTTGGATTCTACAAGCTTTATGCTAAAGTTTGTGGTGCTTTTAAATAATTATAGTGTGAATATGTGTTTTCCCAAAGTCCACATTTTTCCGACCAGTGTACCTATTCATCTTCATTTAATGTGTCCGAAGCCTTTTTTTTCCTCAAGTCAGATAATGATTCGTCTGAACTGTGAAATCTTGCAGTTTTGGCTTGACATGATAATAAATTGTCCAAATTTGAAAAAATGTAATGCAAGTGAATGGACAATAATGTTGAATATTTGAATATTGTTGCAATATGCAATTGGATGAAGTGTCCCTGATTTATAAACCTGCAATGAATCTGTACCTTTCCTGAAAACTGATAAATGATCGTTGTCATCTTTGAATGTTGACACTAATTACAGTTGCAGAATTTCCTCATTTATATATATAATTAAAGCTGCATCTGACCATGTAGTGAAAGTCTAAGCAACAAGACAACATTGCGCATGTTGAGCTAATGATGCATGCTTGAATCAAAATTACACGCATATCCACGACACCCCACAACTTAAAATCACTTTTGGGAAGAACAAAAATTGATGACTAATGTTATTGTGCAAGAAAGTGGTCTTGATCCTGAAAATATATCTATTTTTGTTTCTTCCTTCATTCTATTTGGTGGCTTCCATATATGTACTGTTGAAATCTGCAAAAACTGTTGCCTTTATCCTTATTTCAGTTGCCTAATATGATGTAAGAGATTACCAAGATCATTTGATAATGAACTTAATCAATCCCCATCTCCCTTTTGATCGCATCATGATTGCAGTTAGCTAATTTCCACCATTGATTTGTTTTAACTACTTTACAAGAAGGCAGTCATATCTTTATTTAAGATTACAAACTAAATATTGAAGAACAAGTATGCTTGCGTACTAATGAGATTTGCTAGCATATTTAAATCCAAGTTCTTTCTTTCTTTTCTCAATTTTTGCTTGTAAGAAACTTTTTCATCTTCCTGATGCATGCAACTTTATGAGTGCAGCAGTCTTATCTCAAGGAAGCAGCCATACCTCGAGTTCGTATCTTTCCCAATGGCAATCTTCCAGCCATGATGAAAGTGTCAATTTTCGAAGTGAGCATGATCTAACTGCTATGGAGCAAACTGAGCAACATTCATCTCAATCGCAGCTGCAGCAAGGTGGGCCAGAATCTGAGAATCAGAAAACACAATCTGACCAGAGTAATGTTCCTGTATCTCAATCAATGAGTGTGCAGATATCTGAAAAGAATTCCGTCCAAACAATAAAGGCAGACCCTGAAGAAAATCCAGACAGCGAGGCACAGTTGCACAAATTACAGAATATGACTAATCAACAGCCCATGGCAATGGGGTCGAATAATCAACTTAAGCTGGCAATGGGTACCAAAAATCAACAGTCCATGTCAACAGGAACAGGGAATCACCAAACTACAGCTATGGGAATGGGAATGGGAATGGGTAATGAACAGGCCTTGGGAATGGGGAATCAACATGCCATGGGAGCTGGGTTAAGTAGCCAACAGTCCATCACCTCAGGGATGAATAATCAGCAGACGGTGGCAATTAATAATCAACAGCAGGGTAATTCATTGAAATTAGGCAAACAAGTGCCATTTGGCCTGTTGCTTCCTATCATACAACCACAACTTGACAAGGATAGAGCCATGCAACTTCACACTCTTTACTTCAAACTTAAGGTGATATTTAGTTGCTCGTTACTTCTTCATAACAATTGTCTTTCTCTTGTAAAGATCTAGTGTTTGTATTAGTTTCTAGCTAACAGCAGTTGCCTCTTTTCAGAAAAATGAGATCTCGAAAGATGTTTTTGTCCGGCACATGAGAAGTGTTGTAGGGGACCAGATGTTAAAGATGGCTGTATATAAATTGCAGACTCAACAAGTAATGAATATCATATCATTAATCTGTTTATAGTTGAATTGAAAATGCATTACTTTATTTGTGGATTGATTCCAATATCAAAATAAAAATCAGGCTTCAAGGAACACGCAGACTGCACCGAATCAAATCCCATTAGAGCCTCAGGCCTCTGCACGACAACCCCAAATGCTATCAACTGGTGCCAAATCCTTCTCTGAAATACTATTAATCTAACAATCGTACCAAGAGGCTCCCAACTCTTCTTGTGATACTCATATTTCTTCATTTTCTACACAATTTAACAGATTCAACAAGCGATAGTAGTGCTTTGAAATCCCAGGAGGTGGAGCGTCAGGTAGATTCACATGGAATGGAAATAAATCAAATGGCATCTTCCACTTTGAATGTTTCGAGTCATGATTGGAAGCAGCCAACATTTCCGATTCAGGGACTTAATAAACAGCAGCAACAGCATTTGCAATTCCCACAGGCATCTTTTCCGACATATGGAAGTCCTGGGAGCAGTTACCCGCCTTATTCTGCTACATCTCTCAGACAGCAACCTCATGATTCACAAATGAGGCAAGTTACAGCTCATCAGAACATGAATGCTAACCAGTTGGGAACTACAACAAAGGCTATGAGTATGATGAATGTGCCTAAGTTTGGCAGGCCTAATGCTTTTGGTGAACCGAAGAAAATGCAAACCGGAGCCCTGTCTCACATGAACAATAACACGACACTGCAACAAAATCCAGTCCAGTGGCCATCATCCACCAGCAAGGAACAGAAAATTGGAGTTTCATCATCAATGTCTTATGTGAAGCAGGAACAAGTTGATCAGTCAAATGACCAACAACATGAAGTACAGTTGTCCACCCCACAGGCATCATCGTTGTCTTCTGCACAGGTTGATCAGGGAAATGCTGCAGGTAATTTGCAGGACGAATCCTTTGAGATGCACTCTTCTAGAATGGGATTCGCAAGGCCGACGAGCACGTTACCGACAAATTCACTGCCCTCTTCCATTACAAGCCATTTTGAAACCAATACATTGGTAATCTTCGGAAATCCTGTATCTCTCTGGTTACTCTATTGTGCTCATACTAACGTGTGAAATATTACTCTCAATTATGGTTTAGCCCGAGTTATAATCACTGCATTGAGCCAAAACTATGGTGCTAATAGTTGCTTTCTCTAGTGATTTTAAAGGTGCTAATCATATTTATCTCATTATGCTTGTTCTTGTGGTCGTTCATATTAGTACTCTTGTTCATGTACCATTTTTTTGTTTTTGTTTTACCGGGATTCTTGTACGTAGGAATTTGCATTGAGCGATTGAAGTAAAACTTCGGAAAAAAATAAAATTTCTGCAACTTTGCCGTTCTTATTCCTGCTTCACTGCATTGACCCAGGACCTTGGAATTAATAGTTGTTCTCGTGGCCGTTGTGGTAATTTTTCGTCATTATTTTTCCTGTTAGTCTGGCTAACAGAATCAAAGTTTAATTTTTCAATGAATTCTTCTAGATTCCTGATAATTATTGTATCTTTGACTCCCCTTCTTTGCTCTCTATCTCAGGCTGCAAGTTTTTTTTTTTTGTTGAACTTCTTGTTCTACACATTATTGCCTTTGTCTAATGTTCATCGTGCTTTTAGAGTCTTTTCAGACAACGGACGGAATAAAACAGAAGCAGAATTATAGAAGAAGAGAGAGGAGAAAATGGGAGAAGAAAGGGGAAGAAGGGGAGAGAGAAGAGGACGTGAGGAAGGACGGAGAAATAAGTTTGTATTCAATAATACAAGGCTAATTAAAACAAAGTACTAACCCCTTGTTATACACTTTTTTAGAAAGACTAAATTAAGTAGGAAACAAATAACATAAAATACTATAAAATCTTTAAAACTGAACCCTAATTGCTTTTTCAAAATAAGAATCCAAACTTGGAAAATCTTCATATAAAATATCTAATGGGATCTCCCACTTACTGGCTGCCTACATCTTATTTTGGGTAGTAGCCTGGGGGATGTGGATGGTTCTAATAATTACAGTTTCTCTCAGTGCTTTGGTCTTGTCGTATGTTTTCTTTTGCGTTTTGCTTTTTCAAGCTGAAGCATAATTTTCAGACAAGAGAAGCGTTACAGTGCAAGGAGAAATGGGAGCATTTTATGAAAATCTGCTCTTACAATTAAATAATAATCTATATATGGTTATATGATTATCTTCATCCTCTACTTTTGCTTTCTTGTTCAATCAGTCAAACTCCCGGATACCTTCTTTGACTGGACCTGGAAATAATTCTAAGTCTGCCCCCAAAAGGATTTCTGTTGGGCAGAAGAAGCAACCTGAAGCACTTGGTTCTTCTCCACCTCCATCAAGGTGATGCCATTTTTTATATCAATAAATTTGCTAAGCCTATAACATGACAAGCAGATTTACTTGTTCAGACATAGCAATGAATCCTCCTCATTTGGATATTGCATTTATTTATATATCTTATAGTAAGAAGCAAAAAGTGTCTGGAGACTTTCTGGATCAAAGCATTGAACAACTCAATGATGTTACTGCCGTAAGCGGAGTTAATATCAGGGTAACCACTCTTTCAACCTTATCCACAGAGTGATGGACAGAAAACAATTTGTCTGTCCACTCCAAGACATTAGCATCACTTAATTTATACTCATGACATAGCTTGTGAAATACAATGTATAACACAGGAGGAGGAGGAACAACTATTTTCTGGTTCCAAGGAAGAGTTTCGGGATTTGGAGGCATCTAGACGGGTTGTTCAAGAAGAAGAAGAAAGGCTGATGTTGCATAAGATTCCACTTGAGAAGAAACTAACAGAAATCAGTTAAGTCTTCTCTATGTTAACAGTATTTGATTGTTATTGTATCTTAGTTTATCTGTGGTAAGGAGCAACTTTAGAGTAATGAAGATTAACCTTTTGGGTTTCTACATCTTCTCTGTGTGGCAGAGGCTAAGTTTGGTTTAAAAAATATAAGCAATGACGTGGAGCGATGCTTGTCCTTGGTGAGCCTTTAATGTGCCTATACTCTAATTACGATTTCTCATACTTTTTTTCTAGGAACCATATTGGGGTAATTTTTTGACCATCAAGGGAGATTTTAGAGCTTCAAAATCTTTTTTGTTGAATTTGACACTATATACCTTTTCAACTTAGAAAACTCATTCTCTTCAAATCAATTGTGCCAAAACAAAAAAATAAAAAAATAAAAAATAAAAAATTATAATGACGCTGTATAAAAGACGTGCCAAGCTTTGATTTATCTATGGATATTGTACTTGTAGTGCGTGGAAGAGAGAATGCGTGGACTCATTACAAATTTAATCAGATTGTCAAAGCAGGTTAGTTTCCATATTTTACCCTTTTCTATTTCTTTCACTTTTTTTGGTAAAAAAGTTGGAAAATGCTTTTTATTTGAATGGGATATCCAGCTAATCTTAGATAAATATTTTTGATTTCTATAGCGGGTTGATACAGAGAAGCCAAGGCACAGGACTGTCATCACTTCTAATGTTCGGCAACAGATTATGATGATGAATAAAAAAGTTCGGGAAGAATGGGAAAAGAAGCAGGCGGAAACAGAAAAACTTCAAAAACAGAATGAAGTAAAACTCTTGTGCTGCCAGTTACTGCTGTAGTTCAACATTATTTCTTCCTTCTTTGTGTGTGAATTTTTAAGTATCTCTGATCATTTGAGGATGCAGCCTGAGAGTGCTACTGGAGTCGATGGTGACAAGGAGAAGGATGAAAATCGTGTAAGATCAGCAAAGGTACAGAAATGTCTCCAGTGCTGTCTGGAAGATGTGATATCATTACTTCCTAAGTTTTGGGTCGTTTCAGGCTAACAAAGAAGAGGATGATAAGATGCGTGCAACAGCGGCAAATGTTGCTGTCCGAGCTGCTACTGGAGTTGGTGACATGCTTTCAAGGTGGCAGTTAATGATCGAGGCCAAGCAGAAACAGGGAGGAACTGAAGTGGTATCTGATTCTGTATCTGGTAAAGATGCTGTGCAGAAGCCTTTACCATCTTCTACAAGACGCACAAAGGAAAATCAAGAAGCAGAAAAACGTGGTCATTCAGCTGCCATTAACACCCCTGGTAAGTTGGTTTATCATTGCTCAAGTACCAAGCAGGCAAGTATGGTTTTATAATAGTTCAACATGCTGGCTTGCACATTTATGCTGTTTACAAGTAAGAACGAATTTATAGGTCTCAGTTAGATGATCTTTTTTGGGCGAACTTGCCTAAGCTTTGCATGAGCTCATGACTGTATATTGGGCTATGAATGTCATAAGTTGGCATTTGTTTTTATTAGGCTAAATTTAACTGGTTCAGATCCATAATTTGAAGCCAAATTTGTTTTTCTATAATCAGTCATGCATTAAATTTGAAGATGATGAAGGTGGTAGGTGAAGAAAATTTGAAGTTGATGTCCATAGAGAAGAACGTGAAGTAACTGAAGTGTAGAGATGAATGTGAAGTCAATGAAGCCAATCGGATGAGATGATGTCATTGCCACATTTTTATTTGAACACATTTAATAGAATAAAGGATGCGAACTCAAATTCGAAAGGAAACCTTTTCCGGGTAACTCTTTTTGGAAGATACGATCTCATTTAGTCCGAATAGTTAGGAGTGTAGTTAGGATAATTTTCTATATTCAAATTTGTAATTTTTAAATCCTAGGAGAGTATCCCTATTTCTAAGGGATAAGTTGTTAGTAGTTTTTAGTTTATCTTAAGGTTAATAGCTTATAAATTGTAACCTAATTGTAAAGAATTAATATCAGAAATACCTTTTATTCTCCAAAGGTCACATGGTATCAGAGCCGGATATGGCACTCCTTTTTTTCCTTTTCTTTTCTTTTCTTTTCTTTTAAGCCCTTAATTGCTGGAAAATACTGAGCCTTAACCCTCCTTCATCCCAGTTTATTCGATCTATATTGACCTTAATCACCCCATTATTTTTTGCCATAATCAACCTGCAACCGTGATGTAAACACCTTGTTTTTCCCAGCTTTCACTGCTGGTTTTTTTCCTGTATCTGCAAAAATCAGTTGTGCTCTGTTTTCTGGTTCAAAAACAAAGCACTATCTACCCTTTGTTAATTGCTGAAAAAAGCATCAGGTCTTGGTCTTTTTTTTTTTTGGCCCTGACTACTAACCATAAAATTGCCGCCCTAGCCCGCATAACTCAATATACTTCTCGGATTTTACAATGTTCGAAATAGTCGAAGGCTCCACTTGCTTAAGCAACAATGGTGAACCCGAGAATGCTATGGTCTCAACAATAAGAGACATGCAGACCATCCAGTCCGTCTATCGACTAACTGATCAGAATTACTTGAAATGGTCTCAACTAGATCGGACCTTTCAAAAGGGAAAAGGAAAGATGAGTCATCTCCTTGGAACTGGACCAAAAGAAGGTGATCCAAAATTTGAAGCTTGGGATGAGGACTCTGTGGTCATGTCTTGGTTATGGGACTCCATGAAACTTGAAGTTAGTGACACCTCCATGTTTTTATCAACATCAAAGGAGTTTTGGAAATCCATTTGACAGACCTATTTCAGAAAACAAGATGCTGCCTAAATTAATGAGATTAAAACAAAAACCACAGTAACCAAACAAGGATCCAGGTCTGTTATAGAATATGCCAACATTCTGAAAAATGCTTGGCATGAGCTTGATCACTATAGGTGCATCAAGATGAAATGCAGCGAAGATGCCATGATATTGAAGAATTTTATTGAAAATGAAAGTGTACAAATTCTTAGCCGGATTAAACAGTGATCTGGACCAGGTTCGGTACAGATCTTGCGTTGGACCAATTTGCCTTCATTGAATGAGACAGTTTCTATAAAGCCGTAGGGGAGTGATGCTAGACTCCACTCATGAATGCCTCCTCAGCTATGTTGATTGGTACTGTAATAAAGAAGTCCAACAAAACAAAATCATAGCAACACTGAGATACTGGTAGAACATAATCGTCCAAGCCACCAAAAAGCTAAAGCCAAGATGTCTATCTCAACAGCCTATGGTGTACCTACTCCAGGAAGAACAGACACCAAAGAAAAATGCTAGCAACTACATGGTGAACCTCCTACATCAAGCAAGAACTAGAGATATAAAAGAGGTTAGAAGCGGAACTCGGAACATGCACACTTGACTATGACGGATCATGGAGACGATCGTAGTTTAGAACAGCATATAACTTCAACAAGGAGGAAATAGATAGCTTAAGAAACCTACTTGATAAATTGGAGGCTCCTAGTCCAAGCACTTGTTCATTGGTACACTTAGGTAATTCCTCTATTTCACGTGGTTTAATTGCCTCATGGAAAACATTTGCAGACTTTCAGGTCATTTACTCCGGATCCGCTAATCACATGACTAACTCTTATAGTTCATTTAGCACTTTCGTTCCTTGTCCCAGTAATAGAAAAGTAGCCACTGTAGATAGCTACTTAACCAATGTTTTCGGCTTTGGAAACATTCGAATTATTTCCTCATTTGTCCTTAAAAAAGTGCTCCATGTTCCCAAGTTATCTACCAATCTTTTGTCTATCCATAAACTCACAACTGACTTGAATTGCAAATCTATAGTACTCACCGTGTATTTTAGGACCTGGTCCAAGTGAATGATGATTGGACATGCTTACGAAGACAACGGGTTGTACCTTCTTGAAACATCTACTAACTTGGATGGAAGTACGAGCAAATTACCCCTACATTTTTTCAGGACATCCATGCCCTAATAAGCACGGATTTGGCTATAGGTTGGGCATCCTTCTTTTAGAATTCTTAAAATTATGTTTCCTTCATTCTTTAAAGAGATTGATAATTAGAAGTTCCATTGTGATGTGTGTGAAATTGCCAAACATAGACGTGTACCCTTTCCCATTAGTAATAAAGGATGTTCTATTCCTTTGTCATTGATTCATAGGATATATGGTGCCCTTCCCTTATTCATAATATTTTTGGGGCTCGTTGGATTCTTTACTTTATAGATGATTGCATTAGAGTTACCTGAATTTTTTTTATGAAATCTAAGGCTGATGTATCATATTTTTCACAATATAATCAAAAATCAATTTGGAGTACATGTCATGAAGTTTAGATCAGACAATGGTAGGGAGTACTTTAATCAAATCTTCCCCTTACTTCCAAAAGAAGGGGATTACTGATGAATTTTCATGTGTCCATACCCCACAACAAAATGACATGGCCGAACACAAAAAGCCACCTGCTAGTTACCACCTAACCTTTTTTGTTCCAGAACCATGTTCTTAAACCTTACTGGGGAAAGCTGTTGTCATAGGTGCCATCTCATTAATCGGTTACCCTCTCGAGTTTTAGAATTTGAAAGCCCCATGGATATCCTTTCAAAATTCTTCTGTGACTTTGGCACATCAAATTCCTGTGGCTTAGCACAACAAATTCCCTTGTTCCAAAAATACTTGGTTGTGCCTTTTGTCCATATCCACCATTCGAATAGAGGAAAACTGGATTCTCAAGAAAGATGGAGTGTTTTCATAGGGTATTCGTCCATACAGAAAGAGTACAAATGCTATTATTCCTCTACTAAGAAGATGTGTGTCTCTGCTGATGTTATGTTTGATGAGGACACTGCCTACTTCACCAAGTCTTTAGGGGCAGACGATTATAGAAGGTAAGGAGTTATATGACTTGCTCCTACTAGACCTTTCATCTAGAACAACACCCACACCACTACATCTGCGGCTACTGCACTTTTGAATCCGAACATCAAAAAATAAAAGCAAAAACAAGAACATGACCACCGATTATTGATCTTGTGGCAGAAATCGAGCATGTAGAATACGAAAATGAGTAAAGTCGAGCATGTAGAATACGAAAATGAGTAAAGTTCAAATGGGGATCCTGATTCTATAAATGAGGGTAATGAGATTCATGCTAACACCAAATACTCTAAAGGTGTGTGTGATTGCAAGCATGAAATTTGCATGAAAAGAAAATTTGCCTAGAACTTATTTTTATGGAAATTGTTAATTAAATGTGTTTGATTGACTTAATTTCCAACCTAGAAAATGTTGTACTTTCCATAAAGTTGAGCTTTTGGGAAATATGAATTATCTAGAAAATAAAAAGCTACCCATAAAGAAAATGTTTTCCTTGTTTTTGAGAAAAATATGGTTACGTGATCAACTTTTGAAAAATATATTCCATGAAAAAAGGCCAATCAAACACTTTACAAGTAGGAACTTGGAAAATAAAGCCAATCAAACATATCCCAAGGTGAAGTCAAGAAGGAAAGCACCAATTTCCAATTCAAAACCCGAATTCTGAAAATGAGGTAACAAGTTCCAACTTAAATTCTGATAATAATCTACCCATTGCCATTAGAAAGAAACCCAAAGAATGTACTTAGACTCCATAATATCCTTTCTCATTTTTTGTCATTTGAAAAATGTTCACCTTCTCATAAAACTTTCTCACAAGTCTAAACACTATTTATTCCTAACTCCTTAGGTGAGGCATTATTATGTGGAAATGGGAAACATGCCATGAATATTGAGATGTAGGCTCTAAAGAAGAACAAGACATGAAAACTGGTGGACACTAGTGGCGAAAATGACTATTTTCACTTGTAGCTCATTACAGCCGGCAAATTCAAAGGTTTGATGTGAAGAATGCATTCCTACATGGAGATTCAGACGAATAAATATATATGGAGAGACTAGCGGGATTTTGAAAAGGACTATCATACAACTAGGTGTGTAGATTGAAGAAAGCTTTATATGGACTAAAACAATCACCAAGAGTATAGTTTGAGATATTGAGGTTAACAAAGAAAGGTATCAGCAACTCGTTAGTAAGCTCATTTATCTCTTCCACACGAGGTCGGATATCACCTATGATGTAAGTATAGTAAGCCAATTTATGCATAATCCAAAAGAAGTTCGTCTACAAGCAGCCTGCACGATATTACATTATCTTAAAAAAACTCCAGGGATAGGGTTCTTGTATAGAAGAAATGTTAGACTATCACTTGAAGCCTACATTGATGTGGATTATGCTAGATCGGTAGTTGACCAAAGGTCTACGTGAAGATATTGTACCTTTCTCAGTGGAAACCAAGTAACAAGTCGGAGTAAGAAATAGAATGTGGTGGCTAGATCGAGTGCGGAATCTGAGTTTCGAGCAATGGCTCGAGTGATTGAGTTGCTATGGTTAAAGATCATCCTCAAAGACTTAAAGATTAAGTGGGATGGTCCAATGCTGTGAGAATAAATCAGCAATTAGCATTGCACACAACACAGTACAACATGACCGAACTAAGCACTTCGAGGTGGATAGGCAATTCATAAAGGAGAAGGGTTTGATTTGCACACCTTACGTGTCCTTGAAGGCTCAATGGGCAAATGTACCTACTAAAGGGTTTAATCCAATGTTTCAGATCATCATTACAAGCTGGGAATGGACAATGCATATTCACTAGCTTGTATGAGTGTTGGAAGATACGATCTCATCTAGTCCTAATAGTTAGGATTGTATAGTAAGGATAAGTTTCTATATTCAAATTTCTAATTTTTTAGTCCTAGGAGAGTATCCCTATTTCTTAAGGATAAGTTGTTAGTAGTCCTACTTCATCTCAAGTTTAATAGCCTATAAATTGTAACCTACTTGTAAAGAATTAATATCAGAAAACATAACACATTTTATTCTCCAAAGCTCACAACTCCATATCTCTACCACTTGTTGATAACTAGGAGGCATGTGATTGAATGCTTTATGGTTTAACCTTTTAATCCAGAGCCTAAAATTCAGTTTTCAATATGAGCACTAAAGACAAAGCAAGTTTTGCTTGAAGTCCAAATCCAAATTGAGGTGAGCAGGTTATTTTTATGATGATTGTCATCATTTACCAAAGGATGATGATTACCAGTAACATGTCAAATTCGAAAGAGACGATGTATAGATTTGGGGGGCTGCAATGTGATTATGTTTATGTTAATGTTAATAGCACCGGTGAATGGGATCTAGATGTGGAAAGCGCTAAACTGGAAGTGCGTTAATAGGAGTAAGTGGTGTAGGGAGGCTTAATCTCCAGGGTCCTTGTGCATTTCTGATAGGTAAATCTCCATGAGAAAGAGCAAATTTTGTGTAGTTTGTGATTGGATGTATATTTTAAGATTTTCTCTTGAATAAATCTCTCTCATAATAGATCTCTTAACTCCAAAACTACGTTTGAAAACTTTTTCTCCTGATTATGCAGTGAATTTTGTGGGTGGAGGCTTACGCTTCATAGCCACAGTATATCCATTGCTAAAGTTCTTATGGACTGAACTTCCCAGATTATTACAAACTTGTCTAATCAGGATAAAGTACATTCAATTGGAAATGCAGTTGCTGTAATAGTTGCTCGAGCACTAGGTTATTTGTTGGATTTATAACTAGAAGGTTTATCAGATGAAATTTATTTAAGCGACCTGTGCAATTAAACAGAAGCCTTCTTTTCTCCTAAGATTGTGCAGTGATAAAATCATGTCTTGTTGTGTAAACATGATGGTGCATATAAATAATTATTGATTCTAGGTCACAGTCCTATCAGGATAGGCAGATTTATTTTCTTTCTTTCTAAATAAACGAGAATATATTTTGTGTGGTATAGAATGATGCATCACCATTATAAACCAGTTAGTGCCTTAAAATAATTACTGGTTACCTAAGTTATACCAACATCGGTAATATAGATGGCTAGGAGGGTCAGTTCCTCTCGTTCCTGACTTTATGTAATGAAATAAACTCTGGCTTTTTTGGATACATTCGATGCACCTGTTAGGCAATACGATTTCCCTATTGAGTGCTGAGTGTTGCCATCTTGATAAATTCAGCCACTATTTTCTGTTGGCTGATTTCTCCAAAATCGTGAAGTAAACATCATATATTGGTCAGATCTCTGTGCGGCCTCACAATCTCATTGACATATGGTTTAGATGGTGTTTTGTTTTGCTTGTGAGCTCAAAGGGCTTATAATTCTTAAAAGGATCGACATAAAGCACCTATTTCTTACAGTAGCAAGCGGGCTTTTATTAAGTTGCTGAGGAATCCAAGTAATTCAAATGGGTTGAAGGTTTCCTTATTGGCTATTGATGAGAAAGAAAAATGTTCTTGATCCATTGCTCGCTTGGTAGGATGTGACCTCCCTGTTAAATTTGTTGACTAATTATGCATTATCACTTGATTGGTTCTCTTGTACTATTTAAAGTGTGTTATGGATTTTCGAAAGCAATAATAAGCATAACGAAATCAGAAATCCACACCCTAATCACAGATTTAAAGTGGTTTTCCCTCAATGTGAGAGCCACGTTTGCTTGCCATGCTGAATTTGCACTATAATGAAAGAGATTACAAGGCCTTCACACACCTTTCTGTCCAGTCTGCATGAAAAACAGCTCCTCCTAAAATCCTCTATATGAAACATATATCTAAATACTGTGTCAATCAGAAGCCAAGGGAAAAAGCATACACTAGAATTAAGCTGTACACAGCCCAACATAATGTTGTTATTGGCAATAATAGTAAGCATTGATTGATTTTTGTGTTTAAATAGATGACTCAGTGGCTTTGGTTGTAGCAATTGGCCTGAGTGTGATATTTAGATTTAATATTTTCACCAACTTTTTGGTATGCAGCAGAGATTAGGAGAGTTGGAAGAAATCAAGTTGTACCCCAGTTGGCTCGAAGCATATCAGTTAAGGATGTGATTGCCGTGCTAGAGAGAGAGCCTCAAATGTTGAAATCTACATTGATATATCGCTTGTATGAAAAGCTTGGTGCTGTTGCTGCAGGGGAATGATCCGACCAGCTCACAATATCTCAATAAAAGGTGTGATTCTCATCGTATAAATGGATCTCCAATTATCAATTTCTGCGCCGATACATCACTTGTATAGAAAAGGTGGTGCTGATGTTGTGTATAAATTATTTAACTGCAGTTTAGTGAAGGTCTTTGAGTTGCAAGTGCATTACAAAATTCATAGAAACTGCTGCAGTTGATTTTCATTTTATTCTTTAGTTATGGTGATTCACGACTGCGAATCTTTATTGATTTTGAATAGAAACGAAGACGATTAAAATGACTTTTCTCTGTGATGCTGAACTAGTATTGAGAGTAATAATAGTATAGTAGGGCTGAGAAGAATTTATCATTTTTTTTAAAAAAAATTTCATTCAGATTTTATTTAGAGAAAATATGCCAGCACTTGGCGATTTTACAAATTCCAAGTTTACTGTACATCTTTTGTGTTTTTGGAAGTACTTGAACTAATCAAACACGTAACAATGGCTCGCTCCTCTCCTTTTCGGTCCTGTCTTGTCCTCGCATCCCCTCTATCCCCGAAGTCCCTACCATCTCCAGTGGTGATGGAGATGATGGTGATGGTAGAAAATTCAGTGCTGCCGAGGGTGGAAAATCGTAAGGGGCAGTGTAGATCTGTTTCGTGCTAACACACTGCAATATTGATTGGTAACGATAGTGACATGGTGATGGTTGTGAACATAGAACATTACTGATTTCAGCATTGCAGTTCATACGCACAGAGAGGGACAGTTATATGCAGGCCAGGTCCGAGATTTTTGGGGTTCAAGCAATAAATTATTACGAGGTTCCTATTTATAATTTTTTACAAGTGTGGCAATTTCTTGACGTCATCTATGGCCTATCCAAACTCAATTTCTCGATAGCTTTCCAAAAATTGAAAGAGCCCTTTTAATAAAATTTATATTTAAATTTCATAAAATATATAATAAATTTTAAACGAACTTTATAAGCTTAAAACAATATGTGCGAGATTTATTTAAATTTTTATTTGATATTTTTTAAAATTGATTTAAAAAAAAAAATATTTTGGTACATAGCAGCAAAACACAATAAAAATATAGCACTAGCTAATAGTTTAAATTGTGGGCCCATTTTATTCCTTAAAACAATGTGCGTGAAATGTGTGGGAGGGATAATTGTCAACCAAATATTATGAAAAATTGTTTGCAAGACATATCAAGCACTTCCTCTTCCCGCTCATGTATTCTTCCAACCGCCTACGCTCACCCTCATATATCAAGAATATTTGTTTACGGTGTTGTTTTACTTTTAATATATAAGAGGATCATAACAAATTTTATTTTAAAAAATTAGTCTCTTTTTCACTTTCAACTTTCCAGAGATAAATCGTTTAATATGATATTGGCTTAAACAATAAAAATTATTTATTAATCACAAAGCAAAAAAGAAAGATAAAAAAAATTCCCTAGGCCTTTTATTTCTTCACTACATTGTTCCCATGGGTAAGTGGAAATGACTACTCATCCAGGACCACATGGGCTCTGGACGAACAGGGGGCACAACATTGGAACAGACACCTAACCAATAGGGGGCGTGTGTTGCACCACCTGGAGTGACGGTAGCACAACCCGCTGGAAATAGACTACCTTAAAAATGTTTCAAATTCCAAATCTACTACCCCATTTTTTTTAATTTAGAAAATATTTATTTAAAAAAAAAAAGAAAAAAAAAATTGACCCCCATTCCTCGGGATCCCACTATCAAAGATCTTATTTCAAAATCTTTCATTTTCCCATAAGGATTTTGGAGGAATCTTTCTTTGCCAACTGATTTGGCTTGATGATCAATTCCTTAGCTATATATGGTATGCCAAATAACATAAAAAATGTTAGTTGCTAAGTAATAGACGCAATACATTAGATTACATAACCATTGT
>CAIGRK010088159.1:0-10647 GCA_903798315.1 Fraxinus greggii
TTTTTTTTTTTCAAATGTAGACAATGAATCATAAAAATGAGACATTCAGACAGAATCACAGGAAATCAAATTCAAGCATTCTTTACATTCAGATTTACAGATCAGAAACCGTGTAAATCATTAATTCAAACCCTAACATCACCCAAAGAAAAGCCCTAATAAACTATGAATTCAGGAGCTAGTGAACTTGGTAACAGCCTTTGTACCCTCGGACACGGCGTGTTTTGCTAATTCTCCTGGAAGAACCAATCGGACAGCGGTCTGAATTTCTCGAGAAGTAATCGTCGGCTTCTTGTTGTACCTTGCCAGCCTGGACGCCTCCTGAGCCAATTTCTCAAAAATATCATTGATAAAGCTGTTCATGATCCCCATAGCCTTGCTCGAGATCCCGATGTCAGGATGAACCTGCTTCAGCACCTTGAAGATGTAGATCTTGTAAGTTTCTACACTCTTCTTCGCGCGCTTCTTTTTCTTGTCTCCAGCGGCGGCGCCTTCCTTCGGAAGCTTTTTCCCTGCCTTTGGCTTCTTCTCTGCCGGAGCCTTCTCGGCGGCTGGCTTCTTCTCGGCCGGCTTCTTCTCTGCCTTTGGCGCCATTGATGGAGATAAAGTGTAAAGCGTACGTGAAGGATTTCAATGAATTTGTTGAGAGTCGGATGAAATGTTTAGGGTGCGGTTGTGTTTATATAAGATACCGTGGATTGAATGGGATTGGTGGATTTTGAGAGACTCGGATTGCGTCTTTGAGCCGTTGATTGAATTGAAGCGAAAGGACGGTGTTGATATGAGTTGATAAATATGTATACGAGGGAGAAATTTGAATATTAGTCATTTTCTAGTGACTCAGATCGTGGATATGAACCGTTGACGCAATCAGTAATTAACGGATGAGATTCAGTGAGATGATGGTTTCCGGAATGAGTTTTGAACTACACACCTTATAATTTCCAAATCGAAGCTGTGTTTGAACCACATTATTTCGAAAGAATGAATTCTGAAATAGTAGATTGATAGAGAATGTGTGATTGAAAAAAAGGAAAAATTATTGATGTGATGAAAACTATTATTTAATTGAAAAATGTGTGGTTAAAAATACGTAAAAGAATGAGAGTGAAAATGTTAATATGTACCAAACAAGGGCTAAGGGTAAGGGAGAATTTTTTTTTTGGTTTTACATGTACATCACAATTTACGAGTAGTATTCTGAAATGCGTCATTTAGGTGTGGAGATGGCACTAAGGGTGTGTTTGTATTTCATTATTGAGAGAAAAATAGAGTAATGAATAATATTTTTTTTTTAAAATATGTGGTTGAAAAGTAAAGTAACTTTATTAGTTTGTATGTAGAATATTTTATTGGGTGAATGTGTGATATATAATCTTATTGTAGCAAATAATTTTTTGGAATAATGGTAGATAAATATGGGCTAAATTCCTTCACCTCGTGCTTTTTTGTGCCTTTTTTTATTATTAGTATTTTTTGTTAGGCAAGCTTTTTTCTTTATAATATTTTATAATTTTATATATTTGATAGGTATTATTTTAATTATTAAATGATTTTTTGATTGATCAAAAATTTAAACTAATATTAAAATAAGCAAATATTTTTAAACGTCTATGCTCGTCTAGTCCAAAATTTGATCTCCACGTTTTATACTTTTTAGAATACTAGTGAACGTTGAACGTTCATTGCACGTTATTATGAAATATTTTATAAGTGTTGTAAAAGTAATATTTGAATATATGTGAATGTTAATTAATTTAAAATTAGTATCAGAGGATAAATATACTTGACATTTGATGTTAAATAATTTGTTTAATTTTTAATTAAGTAAAAGTGGAGGTTAATTAGCATATATGGTCGTGAATAAAAAAATGCATTCTTGAATATGGTCGCAAACAGTTGTGGTGGTCCGTTTGGTGTTGTTGGTAGTGATGAGGTGGTGGTCGCAAACGATCGCGGTGCAGGCGATGGTGTTGTGGTGGTGGTGGCAGCAACGTCGATCAAGTGGGACTAAGAGTGTTTGTAACTAATAAATTGGTTGACTGTAACCAGTAAATTTGATAATTTGTGACAAATATATAATATGTAACCTAAAAAATGTGATTGAGAAATAACTTGTAACCAATTAATTTAATAATTTTCGATCTTTAAGTAAGTTGTAACTTGTAAAATTTATAATTCGTGTCGATAAATGAAATGTAATAAACATTTTGATTTTGTGTTCGATTTTTCTACCTATTCAAATGTTATCCAAGGCGTAGGAAAATAACGTACATAATTGTTATTACAAATATAGAGCTGAACATAACTAAACCCCGTGTAGAAATTTCAATTTTTATTTTTTTTTGAATTGGATCGATTTTAGCTCATGTTTTGCCTCTATTAAATTTTAACTCATTTTTCTCTCTTCTTTTATCAACTATTAATAGAATAATATTATATATAAATCCAAAAATTATATTCACTTCTTAATAACACATTCTCCCCCGATAACACATTCGGCGTCCAATCTTGCGCCATTTCTCAGATCCGATTTCCCGATTTCTGTAAGAAATCCACACATTTCAATTTCCCCAATATATGATTGCCTAATTAATCGCTGGTTTTGATTTCTGCTATTCAATTCTTCTCTATATTTCGGTTGCAATTTGTCTCGATGAATTGTTCATTTTTATTGTTAGGGATATTCCAGAGATTGGGATATTAGAGTGTTGGGCTCAAGGTTTGCTGTAATGAAGTAAAAACTGATTGCTTTATTTGATCGTGGATTTTATTCGAAATTTAATCAATGTACCATTCATTAAATCGATCCACCGGAGATTCGTACTGCTAACATCATTTAACGTTCTTTTCGAATGGATATTTGGAATAATAATAATAAAGCACTTATTCCAGTTCTTTAACACTTGTTCCTGTTGCAAATTATTGAATTTTGAGTCGCTCATTATGCTTTTTAAACGAATAGTCAGGATTTGTTTGCTGAAAATCATTTTGGTTCTTATACAAGTTCACAATACAGAAAATGCGTGAGATGCATTTATATATATAAGTCTCGTTATGAATGTGCTAAGCATTGGTTGATCAATCCCTGCTAGGTGATAATGTTTGGTTTGGTACTTTTTATATAACATGTTTTTTTGAGAAAAAAAGTTCTTGTGATCCGTCTGTTTAACAGAAAAATTCTTTTTGATCCGCTTCCAGCCATAATTTCCCTAATGACACCTTGAAATTAAATCACATTTCAGTGATTATCTTTATAGGTTGATGCCTGTGGTGATTCTCTTGAATCTCTGATGACTTGTTCTACTGTTAAGTTTGTCTGTTTTCCATTTTGTCCAACGTAAGCATAAACTATTATTTATTCCCCATTCAGTTTTGGAACCTGCAGCACTTAGCATTTTTTGACAACTTACTCAACAAAATATTAGACTACAATGCTGATATATCTATCTATATGTTTTTGCGAGATTTAATCATTATCGCGCAAATATCGATTTTTTACTTAATTCCTGAACTAACAAAATTTACTGATCTGCAAGAAAGCTACTATGCGAGTGGACTCTCAAGGTTGGCGTTTGGAATTAGGCTATGACCAATGGGTAGCACTCCCTGTATCTGGTCAGCGGCCTGCTCCTCGTTACAAGGTGCTGTTCATTTACAAATTAAATTTTATCAACTATCTAAGTTTTCACTGTTTTTTTCGCTTTTTATTTGCTTTACTTCTGTTTGATCAGTGAGATAAGACTTGATTTCCCCCTTTCACTGCTGCATCATATGTTTTGATTTCCCCTTTTTACTTTTTAATGCTGGCTCTTTATAATTATTTGGAAAAATTGCTTACCATGCCATCTTCTTCTTGTATTGTAGCATGCTGCAGCTGTTATTGATAAAAAGTTGTATATCACTGGTGGAAGCCGTAATGGTCGATACTTATCTGATGTTCAGGTTTTGTCTATTGTAATTTATTGTTACCAATCAAAGTTATTTTATCATTAATATATTATCAACTCATTGCAACGTTTGTAGGTTTTTGATCTAAAAAATTTGACATGGTCGACAATGAAACTGAACATGGAAGCAGATAATGTAAAAGAAAAAGATGGTATAAGACTTGAAATTTTTCCAGCGACTGCTGGTCACAGCATGGTAAAATATTGCTCAGAATTGTAGTATTTTGATGTTACTTTACGATTCTGATGCTTTATTGTCATTTACTTCAACTCAGTTCGATTTGTCTTCTTTTGACTGCAATTATTTCTGACCCTACTCAATTTTGGTTTATTTTGCATATTTTTGTTGTTTATAAGTTGATTGATGTAGAGTTGACATTCTATCTCCAGATTAAGTGGGAAAATAGATTTCTTCTTATTGCTGGCCTATCGAAGAATATTTCTGACAATGTAACAGGTTTGTTTCCTATGGGTTCACCTTGCTTCTTGAAAAAAAAAAAAAAGAAAAATAATAATAATAATAATTCTGATAAGTTCTTTGGTCCATCTAGATCCTGCAAGAAGATCTCTTTGATCTTTATTCATTTGTTTTTGGTGCAAAATTTAGATCTTCTATTAATATACTTTTTGTGTGTGGTTTGCAGTGCAGTTCATTGATCTTGAATCAAACCGTTGTGGTGTCTTGGAAACCTTCGGAAATATGCCGGTATGACTGATTCATGGACTCGTCAATTGTCATTTTCTCAGTTTTATCCTTGTTGGCAATTTAATGTTTCAGGAAACAGAAGTTTCAAACTGTCAGTATTATTTTGTATTTATGGACATAAATTTATAGCTTAATGATGTAATTTTATTGGTTTTTTTACGATGCTTAAGAGTGCTCGCAGTGGGCAATCTGTAACGCTGTTTGGTTCCAAACTTATTATGTTTGGCGGAGAAGGCAGGAATAGACAACTGCTAAACGATGTTCATGTTCTTGACCTGGAGACAATGTCATGGAGTGCTATTCACGCTATGTATGTCTCTATTCACATTTGCTCGCTGCTAATTGCATGTTTGTGAAAATGTTATTAGCATTTTGTTATACATTGATAGGCAGACGCCTCCAACACCCCGATTTGATCACACAGCTGCAGTGCATGCAGAACGCTATCTCCTTATTTTTGGTGGATGCTCTCATTCAATTTTCTACAATGACCTCCATGTGCTAGACTTGGAAACAGTAAGCTTCTTCTCTTTGTCTACTTTTCCATTCTCCAAGCATTTCTACACTTTGCCATCCTTGTGCATTTAATTCAGTTGTGATAGGGAAGTTTTATTTGAAATCAATATGCATTTTTCCTTTTGGATTAGCAGAGAGGAACAAGCATTTGTCGATGTTGAAGCAACTTCATAGTGATTCTCCAGTGAACACAGTGGGATCATTTGGTCATTTTATGATTTTTCCTTGTAACTATCTTTTTCATCCCGTGCATCTGATTAAGGATCCGTGCGAAACTAAAATCATATGTTATGGTGAGGAGATGCTTTTGTTCTCTGCCAACTTGAGTCTTTTGTCATACTTCCCCACATCCTCGTTTCTTGGTGAAGGTGGAAGGGTCTGCATTGTTGATGTATAAGTATTCTAAGTTGCTCAATTTAGTGATTATCTATTCAGGATCTTTAGCAGATGCAGAATTTGTGGTAGTGCTTGAGTATTAGTGAGGGAGATTTAATTTTAAATTTACGCTGATTGCAGCCGTAGTGAGGAGATCACATTCGGAAATATGCACTTGTTGTAGGCATAAAATTAGAACATGGATATTAATTTATTTTGGTGAGTTCTTGTTGTTAGGGATCTTCATATATAAATAGGATTAATCTTGTTAAACAATTCAGATATTGATTTAAAATTTCTAATATTATTTAGATATTCTATAATAGTGATGCTGGCTCTCTATTCTTGTCCCAATTCTTCTCTCTTCCATCATCTTGCTTTATCTTTACTGTTCTATACCAACCTATCCTTCCAGGTTATGTGAAAATTGAAGGAACTAGAGAAAAATATCAAATCTGATGCTAATTCACTTAAGTGTATTCTTTTTTTTGTATGCTTGCTGGGGCTATTTTATTTGAATAGTAATAAGAATTTACAAATAATCAAAATAGTGACTGTAGTCCCTCTTTTAAGGTATAGTTTTCAGAGAGCTCGATCAGACCTCATACTGAGTCAGCGAGTTCTATCCAAGTTATTGGTTCTTGTTGTTTTTAAAGCAGTGGTATGCAGATTATAATTTGCCTGTATTCATTTTAACGGTTTGTATTATGGGACTTAGAAAGCTGACTAGATGATAAGGGAAGATTCATCATTACATGATGTCTTGCTATCTAATATTTTTGGACATTGCAAATGTTCACCATTCTCAATTTGCATGATAAAGCATAAGTACTTTGATATATAGTAGATATATCATTTTAATGCATAGGAGTTGGATTATTAAAGTATCTGTGTTTAACTGGGCAGATGGAATGGTCCCAACCACAAATTCAAGGTGATTTGGTGACTCCTAGGGCTGGTCATGCTGGTGTTGCAGTTGATGGAGATTGGTTTGTAGTTGGTGGTGGAGATAATAAAAGTGGTTGGTGAAATTACATTTTGTGCTATTTTAATATCCTTTGTGGTGTTAGTTCATGCTCAATATGTCATTGATGACTAGTATGCATGATTGGCCCTTCTTTTTGCAGGTGCCTTGGAAACCCTTGTGATAAATATGTCTAAGCTAGCTGTATCCAAGTTGGCAATTGTAGAGGAAAGAGATCCACTGGCTAGTGAGGTCACTACATGCTATTACATTTCCCATTATTTTGAGCAATAGCATGATAATGTAAAGGGTGTTTATATGTATGAACTAGAGGAGAGTTTAAGAAGCTGCCATGAACTTCTCATCCTCCTAAGTGGAAGAAGCTAGACATTCTTACTGGTTTTTCTTTTTTGTTACTAATTTTCAGCAATAGAATTATAAACCTCTTAATGCATTTTGGAGCCCCATCCCCCATTTTACAATTGTGTAAGGTTTGGAGCACTATATGCTTTGCTGAATAACTTACAAATCAAATATTAAAATATAACTATACTGCACATGTAATAAATTTGAGAGGAGATCATTTTCTACAAGATCTTTTAGATACACACTCTGGATTTGTCACTCATTCGTCTATTTATTGCTCTATTTATGATAGATGCTGTATTTTTCGTTCCTTTTTCACATGAAAGAAAAGCGTCTTGCTTTTCCTTTTTATGAATGTGTTAGCTTATTCAAGAGAAATAAAACTAATGCTAAGTTCTCCTCCAGAGTACTCAACATTGCCTCATGTTAATATATGAATTCTCCTTTCCCCCCAGTCCAATAGTATTATCTTGCTGATCATATTGTTACAGTTTTTATTACTGTCATTTGCTTCATGGTCATATTCTCATGTGCTTTCATTTGGAAGTTCCATTCTGGATGAGTAGAAATGTGTTAAACCAGGAATATTTGTCAAATTTAACTTCTGAAAATAGTTGCACTTGGAAATAAGGTGAACATTGTTCCGTGTTAAAAGTCCAGCATGCAATTGGTAATATTTTTTATATCTTACTGCCGATGGTAAAGATCAATTGGTGTGTGTTAGGAGTATCGTGGCTTGTTCATGTTCAACGTTAACAGTTATTTCAACAGTCTGGTAACTTTCATGTTCGCTACAAACACTATTTTCAAGATATTCTTTACTAAGTCCCTGTTTGGTAGGAATTAAATCTAGATTTTAATCTAAGTTAAAGTCTAACAATTAATTTTAATCACATATTTCATAGGATCCACAACTTTCTAATCATACATTTCATCCACAACTTTCTAATCATACATTTCATCACCTTTTATCAAAATTTATTAAAAATCTGATTTTAATCCCCGTCAAACAGGGCCTAAATTTACACTTTGCATGGAAGGACTTCCCTTTTTCCTGTTTGTTCTTTTCATATATACGCTAGTTTGTCAATTTAGTTTTTTCCTCCGGGATATGGAGGGAGGGAGGTGCTTCAAATTGTACTCTGGAATACAATCTATTTATTGTTTCTAGATCTGATTTCTAAGAGCTACTGTGCACGAATTCTCTGTTTGCATGCTGTGACTGAATTACTACCAAGTGAAATGAGGTCTGGAATGTCTTGGCAACTACATGGTGAAATTTACTTTTGTTTATTACATCTCTAGAATTTTGTTTGCATGCTAATTGCTGCTATATTGGCTTGTTTTTCAATATTATCTCCTGTTTAAATGCTAATAAGTTATGCTTTCCACAATACTTGAAGGTAACATAATAGCATGGAGCTGCGAGTAGTACTGTGTCATTCCCAATGCAATTAGAGTTGTGTGATTTGAAATTCTTTTACTTTTGATCTCTATTTTCCCCGGAAACCTGATATCATACCGTGAACAGGGAATCAGTGTTTCCTCAGCATTGCTAGATGGTGAGAAGTTTTTGTTTACATTCGGTGGCTACAATGGGAAATATTACAACGAGGTACGGGTTATCTTATTGTACAAATATATCAACCTTCTTTTTTAGAATGAACTATGCTTAGGTCCTGTAATTTAAGTATTTTACATTGAATGGCATGCATAGATTAGTTAATTCTATATATAGAAGAAATAATAGAATTAGATTCCTCTTATAGGACAAGGAAACATCATTATGGGGATAAGTGGAAACAATATCTTGAGATCATAGGACGCAGGCAATTATGATATGGATAGTAATTTATTTTGCTAGTGCAGGAAAGTGGAATATCTTTAGCAAAGCTTAGTTACAGAAACAATAGAATGTAATATGCATAGTATATTCTATTACTTTCAAAAAATGCTAGATGCAGTCTATGCCAAAAAGCTTATCGCTTACACGAACTTATTCTAAATGGTTACATGAATGGCCTGGCCGTAGTCAGTATTATGCAAGTGAATGCTCTCCTGGCATCCTACTTTTTTCTCATGTATGGCTCTTTATTATGCTGGTGAAAAAGAAAATTGAAAATCCCTTCTTATCTCTAAAAAATCCACAAGTATTTTTTCCGATCTAGGAGATCTATAGTACACTTGCTTCAATTATCTCTCTCTTGATAGTTTCTTTGTTCCAGGGATCTTTCTGTGTTTACATGCAGTGACTCATTTTTCTCCCTGTGGGTATAAAGACCATTTTTCTGCTTAGTGTTTTAATTAAGTCCACCTATTCCTAGTGCGATACAGTTTTTCCTTATAATATAGGTATTTGTAATGAGGCCCAAACCAAGGGACTCTTTACATCCCAAGATATTTCAATCACCAGCAGCTGCGGCGGCAGCAGCTTCTGTTACTGCTGCATATGCCTGGACAAAACCTGAAAAGTTAGACTTCCCAGAGAAAAAAGATCCAAATTATAAGGTAATTCCAGTGGATACCTCTCAGCAGGATATTTTAGTTGAAATAAATTCAATCAGAGAAGAAAAGAAGGTAGCAGAATCATCACTTGTCGAAGTTATGATGGAGAACTCCTCTTTCAAGGCTAAGATTGGAGAAACAAACGGAAATAATGCTGAGCTATCCAAGGTGTGCTTTCTGAGAATAAATTGTTTGTCCAGTTTTAACATTAAATTATCACAAATTTCTTCATTTCATTAAATGTTTTCAGGAACTACATTCTGTTCAAGCTCAACTTGTAGCAGAGAGATCAAGATGCGCTAAACTGGAGGTCTGACCACATGTTTTATTTTTCAGATTTCTTTGAATATTTTTTCTTTGTTCCAACCAACATTTGATGTTTACCCATCTGTAATGGAATCGTCAGGCTCAAATAGCTGAGGTACAGAAGATGTTGGAGTCAATGCCATCCATAGAAGAGGAGGTTCATTCACTTAGGAGAGAAAAATCTGCTTTTGAACGTGAAATGGAGCACGCTTCAACTGTCCAGCGACAGCGTTCTGGTGGCATTTGGAAGTGGGTTGCTGGCTAGATTAGGTTCCCAGGAACCACTGAAGTTGCCCAGGTCAGTATCTTACTATTGTTGTGACCTAGGCTCCACGGAAACTTCTAAACTGTAATCGTTTACAGGAACCTTATACTACGTTTTGAAAACATAAAAAACAGTCTTCTATTGTTTTTATTTTATAATAAAACTTAGAAACTTTAGGATAACTTCTAACCAATTATTCCGAAACTTTTTTCAGGACTTGCATTTCTTTATCAACTTTGTCGCGCGCTTCAACTAAAAACAAAAACAGACTTACTAATATTGAGCTTATAAAAATAAATTATACTTTTTTATACATCTCCACAAGTTTCCGTGCAACCTAGTTTGAGTTATTGAATTTGTTTCCAGCATTCATGGCTGGCTCTCTCCAAACAGCTGGAATGTAATTGTGCAGGTTTCTCATAATCTAGCAATGGAACCGTGGGGAAGCCATGGCATTATGATTTTCTAAATGAAAAATGAGAATTTTGGAGTTTCTGCACTTGTATACATTTTGTGGGGTTAGATTAGGCTACATATGTAGAAATGTCTTTTCAGTTTTTTGCTTACCTTTCTGTTTCATGTTTGTTTCTTTCACACCTTAAATTAAATTCTTTTGTGAACATGTAATTGTAATCTACATTACTAAAGTTTTACCCATTTTTGTACTATTGTACAATTGACCCAATTTAAATGA